>CM060961.1:218950964-219153464 GCA_030765045.1 Tenodera sinensis
TGGTGATGATGGGGTGGTGGTGGTGATGATGGTGATGATGGTGGTGGTAGTGATGGTGGTGATGGTGGTGGTGATGATGGGGTGGTGGTGGTGGTGATGGTGGTGGTGATGGTGATGATGGTGGTGGTGATGATGGGGTGGTGGTGGTGATGATGGTGATGATGGTGGTGGTAGTGATGGTGGTGATGGTGGTGGTGATGATGGGGTGGTGGTGGTGGTGATGGTGGTGGTGATGGTGATGATGGTGGTGGTGATGGTGGTGGTGGTGATGATGGTGGTGGTGTAATGATGGTGGCGGTGGTGGTGATGGTGGTGGTGGTGATGGTGGTGGTGGTGATGATGGTGGTGGTGGTGATGGTGGTGGTGATGGTGGTGGTGGTGATGGTGGTGGTGGTGATGGTGGTGGTGGTGATGGTGATGGTGGTGATGGTGGTGGTGATGATGGGGTGGTGCTGCTGGTGACGGTGGTGGTGATGATGGTGGTGGTGGTAATGATGGTGATGGTGGTGATGGTGGTGGTGGTGATGGTGGTGGTGATGATGGTGATGATGGTGATGGTGGTGGTGGTGATGATGGTGGTGGTGGTGATGGTGGTGGCGGTGGTGATGATGGTGGTGGTGGTGGTGTAATGATGGTGGCGGTGGTGGTGATGGTGGTGGTGATGATGGTGGTGGTGGTAGCGGTGGTGGTGATGGTGGTGGTGGTGATGATGGTGGTAGTGATGATGGTGATGGTGGTGATGGTGGTGGTGATGATTGTGGTGGTGATGGTGGTGATGATTGGGTGGTGGTGGTGGTGATGGTGGTGGTGTTGGTGATGGTGGTGATGGTGGTGGTGCTGGTGGTGGTGGTGGTGATGATGGTGATGGCGATGATGGTGGTGGTGATGGTGATGGTGGTGATGGTGGTGGTGGTGGCGATGGTGATGGTGGTAGTGATGGTGGCGATGATGGTGGTGATAGTGATGGTGGTGGTGGCGATGGTGGTGGTGGTGATGGTGGTGGTGCAATGGTGATGGTGGTGATGGTGGTGATGGTGGTGTTGGTGGTGGTGGCGATGGTGGCGATGGTGATGGTGATGATGGTGGTGGTGGTGATGGTGGCGATGGTGGTGGTGATGGTGGTGATGGTGGTGATGGTGGTGATGGTGGTGGTAGTGATGGTGATGGTGGCGATGGTGATGGTGGTGGTGGTGGCGATGGTGGTGGTGGCGGCGGTGGTGGTGATGGTGGCGAAGGTGGTGGCGGTGGCGGTGGTGGTAATGGTGGCGATGGTGGTGGTGATGGTGGTGGTGATGGTGGTGATGGTGGTGATGGTGGTGATGGTGGTGGTAGTGATGGTGATGGTGGCGATGGTGATGGTGGTGGTGGTGGTGGCGATGGTGGTGGTGGCGGCGGTGGTGGTGATGGTGGCGAAGGTGGTGGCGGTGGCGGTGGTGGTAATGGTGGCGATGGTGGTGGCGATGGTGGTGGTGATGGTGGTGGTGGTGATGGTGGTGATGGTGGTGGTGGTGATGGTGGTGGTGATGGTGGCGATGTTAATGGTGGTGGTGGTGGTGATGGTGGTGGCGGTGGTGGTGGCGATGGTGGTGGTGGTGGTGATGGTGGTGGTGATGGTGGTGGTGATGGTGATGGTGGTGATGGTGGTGGCGGTGGTGGTGGCGATGGTGGTGGTGGTGGTGATGGTGGTGTTGGTGGTGGTGATGGTGGCGATGGTGGTGGCGGTGGCGGTGGAGGCTGCGGTGACGGAGGCGGCGGCGTTGGTGGCGTTGACGGTGGGGGTGGCGGTGACGGAAGTGGTGGCGGTGGCGGTGACGGTAGCGGAGGCGGTGACGTAGGTGGGGGGGTGGAGGTGGGTAGAAAAATTATTGTTTTTGCGGATAGTTTGCATATGAGTAGAAAAGCTCATGTGACTAACTTTCTGATGCCTGGAGATAAGCTTATACGCTGCCCTGTTATTAATTACTTCCGCAGCTCACGTCTCGAAAATATAATTTGATACAAAAACCCAATCCACCTTCCTCTGCCCCCCCCCCCTCCCACCGCTACTCAGAAGTTCATATACTTGTTAACATGTGCAGTCCTCGAAGGCAAAAATGAAGGTAGCTCCAACAATCAACAAGTCATTGTTTGAACGGGTCACTCTGAGGTACTGTTATTACTGTATACATGGACGTACTCCAAAATTAATTTCGACCCTCTATCGCCCGCCATGTGCACTATATCCCATCTCTAGTCAAACTCCCTCCTTTCATTGCCAATCTGGCGCTCTCCGCTCGGGTAAGTGTCCCAATACTGACCACCAACTATTAACTTTCATGTTCATACGTGTGCAAATCTTTCTCCTTCAGTGGTATAGGCATTGCACACGAAATTTGTTAATTGTTATCCTATCAGGCTGATATTTTTAACTGTAGTATTATTGTATATATGCCTGTGCACTATACCAGCTTTGGTACAGCTACGCTTCTTGGTTAGAAAACAAATCTGATGTGCTGCACTCACATGACTTTCTCTACTCTTGTACTAACCATTCTTACAAAGTCTTACTCGTCTATCTTCTTCGTGTTAGTTCAGATAAACATTTGTAAAAAATATTTTAATGCCAGTTTTCTTGCACGTGTAACGGGAATGTAGGTATACAGTAGGCTCTGAGCGATAGTCAAATGTTTTAAAGCTTTCATATTGCGTTCTCTTTGCACGGTTAACATAAAAAATTGATTAACGATGTTCCATTTGACAGAAGTGTAAGTTCTCCAAAACCTAAACAAATAACGAGGAATGTCTTCGAAATGATTCACTCTACAAAAAATTATTTAGACATAACGTTTCTGTTTTAGCAAGAACTACATTTTTTGTATACTAAGATTTGGTCTATCTCTAACGTTTACCAGTTATGCAAAGGTCGTCCAAAGTAAACAGGACTTCATGGGATATAGCCAGAAAATTCAAAATATACCGTTCATTTGTCATTAAAATATCTCAAAAATATGGTAAGATAAGAAAATAAAAATTTTCGAAAAATTTTCTTACGGAAAGGGTAGTTTAGGGTGGAGCAATTTTCTTCAAAATCGCAACCTTGAAAGACATTAAACTTAAATACCAACTGGTTTTTCACCGTCTTTTCGTTCAGTTATGCTGTCTGTTATGCACAGACACACGTAGCTTTTTCTAACAATACTACTCTTTGGATTCAGGGAACTTCGAAAGATATATTTTCAGTGAAATCTCGACATCAAATTTTTGGGTGTAATAAAACGTACTAAACGTAGTAGAGAAAGTAATAAAAGATCTCTACATGGAAATTTGTAGACAATTTTACAATATGTATACTCCGAATTTAACTTATTCCCCGGGCTGCATTTATTTCTAGTATCTATCTATAATGTATTTCGTTACATCCTTCATAACATCACCAGCTCTTGTCGACTGCTGGATTTTGTTTTAGGGAATTCCCTGGTAAAGATTGAGGCGCCTCTCCCGGTGACCTAATGAACTTGAAGTTCGGGTTATCGTCAAATGTGGTGTCGGAATTGACGATTTTACTTTCATATATGTTTATGAAGATGCTTTTCCCACTAGATTAATGCTGTTGGAGTCTGAACACTTTGTAATAAACGAATTTCCTGTTGTATGTCTTGATTCTTGTTCCAAAAATTGTAGGCTACTGCAAATTTGTTTATTCCTTTGTTTCTGATGTTCTTAAAATGCTTTTTAAGCCTATTGTTGAAATTCTTTTTAGGTTTTACAATGTAGAAGTTGTCTGTAATTTATGAGGAGTTTTATTCGTGGTATTTTGTCTGTTTTATGTGGTTTCAGAGGATGTTGTGTACTGAATTGTTCTACAGTGACAAAGTAATACGTTTGGAAAACACCTTTGGAAATAGGTTTTTGTGAAATTTCCTATGTGAGGTTTTATTAATGATTGGGGAAATTATAGATATATCATTTATGGATTTTCTTTTTGAGTAATTCTACATTGAAACCATTATATACTACAATGTGAACTTTAGGGGTCTATTCTTTGATTAATTCCATCTTGTAATGTCTTTCGTTGAGTCCGTCTTATTTTATGACATTTAACTTATGTTTCTTTGCTCTCTACACCAAATTCTAATATTTTTGTGCTTTGTAATTATTTTCAATTGTAGAAAAGGGATTTCTGTATCCTTCTTTTCAATAGAAAACTCTATTTTAGGATTCTGTTAGTCGGAGCTGCCACCTTTGTGTGCTTGGGCACAATTAACTCATGCTTAAGGAGGCGCGGGTGCCATCACAACCACAGTACCCTTGTTTTGAGAGGGAATAGGGAAAGCACTGGTTAAGAAAGTAATCATTAAAGCTTTAGTAGAACAAAAACGTACTTTATAGGTGAGTACTGGGAAGATATTCGGGTGAAAATGGTTTTGTATTGAAATTTGAATTAATGTTATAAATTGTCGGAGTAAAAGTTGCTTATAATGGTGCCAGAAAAATACATCACAGAAAATCCAGTATCTACAATTAGTTATTGACGGCTTTTGTTTATATCAAGTGCGGATCTAAGGGTGTAGGGATTATAAGTGTGAAAGCTTGAAGTAAGTATTGCGTAAAACAGTTTGTAAGTTAAAAGATGCATATACTACATGCAATGGTATTGTATTTAAAATTTCACCGTTAGTGGAAGGAATGAACGTAATATCTTTAATAAATTTAACATCAAGTGCGCCAAGATCATGATTGGACAAACTAATGAAGGGAGTCTATGTATTATACATTTGTTTTGTTTAAAGTAGCCGCATAAGTTAATGGCACACGAAAGTGGCAACACACAAGACTTTACCAGCGCTGCTGTCGAACTGAGAATATTATCAAGGTCTACTGCACAGCACTGCTTGTGAGTACCTGACCGACGACAATGACCGCGGCAAAACAAAGGAGTTTGCAGAACGTTCGTGAGATTTCTGGCTGCCGGCTTGCTTGTAAAAGGTTCGAGAAAAGGCCAATATTTAGAAAGATCCCAGCTACATCATTTTCGGCTATAAAACCTTGTGGAACGGCGAGAGTGAGCAGTTTTGTGAGACAAAGGTAATATGATGCAGTGGCTGGGTGGGTGTCAAGGTTACGAGAAGACAGAACTAAAGGTGAACTGACATTTCTCGTTTTGTCACAGCATGTTTTTACCGCCGATAGACGTCTACCATCTTGGCAAGAGCTGGAGAATTGCCAACTTTTGCGCTAACTCTAACTGGTTTTCCGAATATTTGAACTGGAGTATGTTTTTATCTGATCAATGGTTTATTTTTTACTTGTCTCGGGTTTTCTCTGAGTCACTTATAGGATAAGAAGAACAAAATGGATTCCTTGTCGAGCAGAGGAGTTCACTTCCGTGGTCGACAATTCCCTCAAGATAGGAACAAGCAATTCTTTCTTGGTAAACACTGCACAGCTTTTAACAGCGGAATAAATAATTAATGCTCCAGAAAGTAACTTAAACTTTTCTCAGAGATACAACAATCCCAACATCCTTTTGGGTAACCAGATACGTTCTTCACAAACCGACATTGAAATGTTTAGTTCCCAACAAGCTTTAAACCCATGAAAGTGACCGAGTATAACACTAAGATTTAGTGAAGTGTAAAGAATTCGTTTTTGATACTTGAGGACCTATTAATGTTAATATTTTTACTAATTTTCTCTTGAACTAAACATATTGACAGAGTAAACATGTAATCCAATCGTCGAGCTTCTGTACGGGAAGCATTCCCTATATTTCATGTTCCGGGTATGACGTCACGTTGATAGGAGGCCTAGTAACCTTGAGGAATTCTTTGAATGTCGTAAGTTTGAGTAGTAAAAATACCTGTTAAGTGCATTTTGATGATAATTTCTGTATATGGACACCATCACGGATATAAACAAGTAAGGAAATAAGTTAATTTAACGATAGCTAATTGAAGAGCAGATTTTTTTTTTCTTTCAGCAATTAAGATGGCTAAAACTCTTTTACAAAAATTGTTAAACCATCTGTTTAAATTTCGACAAGTACACATAAAGTACTCACTATTGTAAGTGGTCCTTGGGGATCTAACCGGAAAAGTATGAATAAGCTGAACAATTTAATGTCATACTGACAATTGGCCATAGTAGCTTAGTGGTTAGAGCAGCCGCTCGATAAGCGGAAGATCCGTGGTTCAACTCCCGGCTATACCATTACATTTTTCACTTCTGGTTCCACCTCTTAAAGTGTAATCTAAGTTCTTGATACATATTTGGTCATCAAAATGTCTTATATGCATTTAAATGAAAAACCTTATAACCCTTTTCAACATGGTCAAGTGTTTCGCAAAAACGTTCCATGTAAACAACAGTGCGAAAATTTTTCGTGTTACGTCCTTGAAAGATGCTCAATTTAAATACGAAGTTTGATATTTAATTGAGTTTTCCTTTTTGACTTTACTTTTTTTGTATACATATGCACTGACCTGCGCAATTGTAATCTGATTGAAGGTATGTGTGTGTGTGTGTGTGTGTGTGTGTGTGTGTGTGTGTGTGTGTGTGTGTGTGTTTGTGTGTGTTTTAAGGAATATTCCACAATACAATGGTTTCCTTCATCCCAAAACGATCTTCTGCCTCCATAAGTCCCTGTCTATGGCATCTTCCTCCTTTAACCCTCCTCTCCGTACTCCTTTTCACCCCATCCAGCATTCCATAGGTTTACATCTTCTTCTTTTCTCTCCTACTTTCCAATTCTGAATTTTATTGGCTGTTCGGTCCTCTGACATCCTAAGTACGTGTCCATAAGACCTCAGGCGTCTTTATTCTACAGTTTCCAAAATGTTTTTGTCAACATATAATGTCTCTTATTGTATTATTCTGAACTTTGCCTTTCCTGGATTTTCGTGCTGATTGTCTCCAAAAATCCATTTCTAATACCACTATTTTTTTTCTTATGGTCCAAGTTTCAGCGCCCTAAAATGTTGTACTTTGAAACAGTGACTGATATATTAATTTTTTGTGCTATATAAAATATTTGTACTCCATAAAACTGAAGTGAGCTTTCCTATAATTCTGCTCCTGCAAGTTTTCTCCTTTGGTTCAATATATAATGAGTCAGAATAGCACCAAATAACTAAGGGGTATATTTGAGTATTTTCTTACAGTGAATGTATATCTTTAAACCTGTTACTATCGAGCTAAAGGACATCAACGTTTTTCAACCGCCACGTCGGGTTAGATGAAATTCTCTCTCGTGCGACATTGGAATATCACTTGTGTTTTGTTTTCTGGAATGTGGCTGGTATTCCGTTTTTAATATTGTTTATATTGCCATTAACCTAAAACTTCCGTTGCCTTACTTAAATGGTAAAGGTTCTGTTATTTTTAAAGAACTCTGCAAAATTACTATGACGTCATCAACTATGCTGCGTTTCCAAGTCGTTTAATGGTGATGAACATTTGATCATTAATGATAGTATCTGCATGTGTTATTGACAATAACATGTATTGTAGATCGGTTAAACGATTTTTGCCTGGTTCAGAGCATATGGATTTCGTGCCATATAATTAAATGAAGGTTTAAAACAGAGTTTTCTATTTTGTATTTTTTTTAAATAACGGATACGTAGCTATTCTAATTTCATAACTCTTCTAATGTCTTATAAAATGGCTTAGCGATCTGTTTGGCGGAATTTTATCTAACCCGATGCGGTGTTCTAAAACGTTTAACACCCTGTAGTCCGACGTTTATGGACATACATTCCTGATAAGAAAATACTCCATTATAACTCCTGAATCACGTCTTAAAATTATTCGACGATATTCTGACTCACCATGAATATACAGGATGAAAGGAAACTCATATATATATATATATATATATATATATATATATATATATATATATATACGTATATATATCATCTTGGAAACGGCTCTAACGATTTCAATCAAATTTTGTATTCAGATAGGGTTTTTCTCTCTAAGTTTACCTATACAGGCGAAATTCCTGAAAAAATGCGATTTTACGCGTAACAGTCTTAATTTGTCGAAACTTCATGTTGGCCATAATTTCTCTGTTAATGGGTCAATTTCAACAAACAAGCCAGCATATTAAAGGTCTCGTTAAAAGATTTTAGAAAAGCTAACAAAAGTTGAACAAACGCTCGACGATAACCTCAATCCTAGGTGAATGTCTATGGGGGAGGCCTGCGTCCAGCAGTAACATTTTACGGCTGAAATGATGGTGTTTATGAAATATTTATATGTATTTCTGTACCATTTGTCGGAGATGACTCTTAACAATTGCAACAAACATTTTTATTTAGTTAACGTTTTGCTTTTCAAGTTTGTCTAAATAAGTGTATTCTCCCAATGAACAAGATTTCACAAAAATAGGAGGACGGGGGGGGGGGGGGTGCCCAGTTACTTCTTTCTAATATGTTCTTCATAGAACCATTACAAACAAAAAAGTCCAATGGCATTTTGTTCTTTGATCAGCCATTAAGAAAAAAATAAATGGTTTTTGTTCCAAATTGGATACGTAATTCACAAGAATGTATAAAGATAAGTTTCTTGATGCCTAGAGTAACTTATTTTTCACATAGCTTCGGTAATAATTATGGTACATCACGCAGGGTTTCGAAATAATTAATCAGTTAAAAGAATTAACGGAATATTCCGAGCAGTTTTTTCAGACCTGAAGGAACTCGGCAACGTTGCATTGAGGTTGGTCAGGGATCCGAACCGGCTTCTGAATGTAAACAGGTCAGTCGCTTGCAAAAACGACGCAGGGTGGTATTGTGATCGGCCTATACTCGCACAGTAAAAACAGAAGACACGGTATTGTATTCCTTTAAGTTGAGGACACACGCCGCTGCGGTGGTTAGTTATCTACTGAGCTAGTGAAAGTAACACCCTCACAATCTGCCAGCTTGTTTTCGGCAGAACCAAAATATCTTGGTAGGAAATGGTTAGAGACAAACATGTGAGATACAAAATGCGTTCCAAATAGCGACATCTATCACTGGTTTAAATTAACGTAATGACTTCTTTTTTCACCCGGTATATATAAACGGAGGATATTTTGATGAATCAGAAGTGTAGAAAATAACTGAAGTCTAAATTTCTGTTGTGTATTTGTGCATATTTTGTGTTATATGTTGCAATAAATGATTTACATATGTGTTTTATGTTTATTGGTGAAACAACTAAATCCCGAGTTGCGGAAACTTTTCAACGGCAGTGTACTTGTAGAAAAAGCATTTAGCTTACACTTTGTCACTGCAACAGTGCGGAACATTTAGCAAGCACTGGTACAACAACCCCGTGAGAGTGCAGATTTGTATACACTGCACCACTAGAGGAGGGGTGAAGAGGGCACAAGGGGGGGGGGGGTGATGACGTACATGTAAAGGAAAGTGGAGGCCTCCCCGATGCCCGTGGGCTAGGAAAACCCATTGGATTTGAGAATCTTTTTTCTCCCCCTGTTCACATATCGTCTTTTGTTTTATGCGTCTAGTGGATGCTAGAGCAGTGCCAGTGAAGATCGCGATTGCCCTGTAAAGAATTCCTCCGCAAGGGGCAAAAACATCCCTCCCCTTTCTTTATTTCTACTTGCTTTCCCTGCGGATAGCAAACGCCTGGATTTACAGACACAGGAGAAAATTGAGATGGGGATGCGACTGACGGTATGAGCAAACACGTGGGCTACTGCTTTTGGACAACACCCTGCCCTGGAGGGTGCAACCCTTAACAATGGAAACACTTGTTTTCATAGCACCAACTCACGTCCAAATGAGCACCGTGTGCTGAGAGCCTTAAGAAACGATTCGAAACGTGTCTGAAAAACCTCATGTGATGCACTCATATGATTTTCTCTACTCTTATACTAACTGTTCTTACAAGCTTTTATTCGTATATCTACATCATATTAGTCGAGATAAACATTTCTGGAAAATATCTTATTGCTAATTTTCTTGTAGGAAAACATTGAAATTCTTTCTTCTCTTTGCACGGCCAAGAGATAACAAAGTGAATGACAATCTTCCATTTGAGAAAAGTACAAGTATTCCAAAAGTTATCAACAATTTGTCATGGTTGACTAACTAAAACACTGTACTTTTACTTTCTCTACTGCGTATAGAAAATAGAGCAAGTATTGTATTCCACCCAAAAATTCAATGTCGATATTTATCCAGAAATATGTTTTGAGGTCCCCTGAATAAAAAAAAACATTTTTTGAAAAACGTTCGTGTGAGTGTGTGTGTGTATGTGTGTGTGTGTGTGTGTGTGTGTGTGTGTGTGTGTGTGTGTGTGTGTGTGTCTGGACAGCATAATTCAAAAACGAAAAGTCGGTTAAAAATCAAACTTGGTATTTAAGATCAATGTTTTTCAAGCATGCAACACGAAGGTTTTGAAGAAAATAGTCCCACCCTAAACTACCCTTTGCATAGAAAAGTTTTAGAAAATTTTGATTTTCTTAAAAAGGGAGTTTAACGATTTTTATTAAAATGACTTGTTTAAGATATTTATATAACAAATGAAATTTGTATTTTGAGTTTTCTGGCTGTAGCCCATGTAGGCCTGTGTTCCTCTGGAAGACTTTTGAATAACTCGCAAAGCGTAAGAGATAGACCAAATCTTACTATACAAAAAATGTAGGTATCGCTAAAACACACAGTTTGTGTCTAAATACATTTTGTAGAGTGAACCATTTTGGAGATATTCCTTCTTATTTGTGTCAGTTTCAGAAACTTCATACTTTCGTGAAATGGAACATCGTTGTTCATTTTTAATATGTTAGGCATGCAAAGAGAACGGAAACTCAAAACTTTAAAATAGTTGACTATCGCTCAAAGTCTACTGTATTCTAATATTCCCCTTGCACCTACAAGGAAATAAGCAATAAGATAATTTTTACGAATGTTTATCTTCACTAACACGAAGAAGATACAGGAATAAGAGTTTATAAGAATGGTCAGTGCAAGAGTAGAGAAAGTCATGTGAGTGCAACACATCAGATTTTTTTGCTCTTCTATCACTATGATGTGGTCTCGTCGCTCCTCCTTTCCGCTATCCTACGCGGAATGCTGCATTCCGGTGTCTTCTGCTCCGGCTACTCTGGCAAGTGATCTTAACCTCAGGGTATGCGTGAGTGTTTGCGAATAAAACCAGAATTTCGTTGAAACACTTTTATTCTCCCAAAATAAGAAAGCGTGAGATTTGCCGATCGTTATTAAATACGTTGACTCGTTACCGTGTCTTTACTACGGCAGAAGATTGTTAATATTAACTATAATGTGTCCTCACACTTGAGGATCCGGTATACAAGTCCCGTAGCTGAGATGCTCGCTCGGCGGTATGGGCACGTGTACTGCCCCGTCGGGTTCTGGAGGGCAACTCTAAACGACCCTTTCTCTCCGGGTTCTCGCAGGCAAGTCCCTGTGCGTTATGATGCTCTCTATACCTTTCAATTCCTAATTAGCAACAGGGTTTCGAAGAAACGACCACCCCTTGTTTTCCGGCTCAACACCGGCGCTGAGCGATATCCAGGAAAACTGGTCTTACCAGGTCTCGCTGGACTGCTCGCCCCTAATGACTTGTCTGTACCTTTTCGTGCCTTTTAACAATTTTAGTCACAACTGATCTCCCAGATTCTGTAGCTTTTATACATGTAAATTTAACTTTTTCTGATTATTTAATTCCGCCATGTGATGCAGTATTCTATCCATAATTATGGCGTTCACAATTTCGGCTTCAACTAACACAATTACTTGCATTAGCGACACATTACAGACGTCTACAATCCATAGAACTGCACCTTATTTATCTGCTCTGTCCCCTGGTCACAGAAATTTGTAATAATTATATTTTTCTTATTATTCTCGTTACTCACTTTTTATTTCTTGCCCGTGTAAAGAGAAGGGAATTTCAAAGTTTTCGTATAGCGACCAGTTGTAAAACATTTGGCTTTCACTTGAACGGTATTGTATCCCTATATTCGTTTTGCACCAAGAAATTAACAATAAAATAATTTGTACCAATGTTTATCTCGTTTAACTTGAATATATAGGAATAAGAGTTTGTAAGAAGAGTCGTGAAGGTCATGTGAGTGTAGCACATCAGACTTTTTTCTACCTCTAGATGTAAGAAGTGTAAACAATGCTGTGTAAAGTGTTAAACACAAACGTGTACGCAGAACATGATATTACCAATAATTTGTGAATTGATGTTCAATGTCGAATGCTATAGGAAAGTTAATCGTGCTCGCATTATGAAAGGTGAAATGGTTTAATCAGTAACTCGACTGCGCAGAATTCGAGCTTGTTTTCAACATTTTCGACATTTTTACTGCTCCCATATCCAATTTCGCGCACTGAACACCGCCAGCATCGATATGATATCTCTGTAGTGGAAAAATTCTCCCCCTGCTTGGCTAATAATGTATAACCGATAAGGTATTCACACAGTTCACGCCTTTCAGATCACGCAATCACAGATATGTAGTTTTCATAACGTTTTAATAGCTTCATTATAATGATGCCATATAAAGAAAAATTTGTTTGTATAGCCCAACGTTTATGGCGTCATCTGTCTGAGTGAGTGACTGAGCGAGTGAGGAAGATCTTTCTTATTTTCTTCTTCTTTCTTTCTTCTTTCTTTCTTTCTTTCTTTCTTTCTTTCTTTCTTTCTTTCTTTCTTTCTTTCTTTCTTCTTTCTTTCTTTCTTTCTTCTTTCTTTCTTTCTTCTTTCTTTCTTCTTTCTTCTTTCTTCTTCTTTCTTTCGTACTTTCTTTCTTTCTCTCTTTCTCTCTCTCTTTCTCTCTTCTTTCTTTCTTTCTTTCTCTCTTTCTTTCTTTCTTTCTTTCTTTCTTTTCTTTCTTTCTTTCTTTCTTCTTTCTTCTTTCTTTCTTTCTTTCTTTCTTTCTTTCTTTCTCTCTCTCTCTCTCTCTCTCTTCTTTCTTTCTTTCTTTCTTTCTTTCTTTCTTTCTTTCTTTCTTTCTTTCTTTCTTCTTTCTTTCTTCTTTCTTTCTTTCTTTCTTTCTTTCTTTCTTTCTTTCTTTCTTTCTTTCTTTCTTTCTTTCTTTCTTTCTTTCTTTCTTTCTTTCTTTCTTTCTTTCTTTCTTTCTTTCTTCTGTCTTTCTTTCTTTCTTTCTTCTTTCTTTCTTTCTTTCTTTCTTTCTTTCTTTCTTTTCTTTCTTTCTTTCTTCTTTCTTTCTTTCTTTCTTTCTTTCTTTCTTTCTTTCTTTCTTTCTTTCTTTCTTTCTTTCTTTCTTTTCTTTCTTTCTTTCTTTCTTTCTTTCTTTCTTTCTTTCTTTCTTTCTTTCTTTTTCTTTCTTTCTTTCTTTCTTTCTTTCTTTCATTCTTTCTTTCTTTCTTTCTTTCTTTCTTTCTTTCTTTCTTTCTTTCTTTCTTTCTTTCTTTCTTTCTTTCTTTCTTTCTTTCTTTCTTTCTTTCTTTTCTTTCTTTCTTGCTTCCTTCCTTCCTTCTTCACTTCATGGCATAAGGAATCAACTGCCTCTTTTGCCTTCAGAGTCCTACAGCCACGATTTCTGGGTCTACCCACCAGCCTCCTACGTTTAGTATAATATTTCATTATTTGTTTAGGAAGCATTCTTTCAACATATTCCTTCCACTTTTGTTTGAAACCGTTTACCTTTCATTTATATTAAAAATATCTTCCTCTACAACGAATAATAGAGGTGAGAGACGTAGGGTCCGAGTGGAAGACCTCGAAGAGGCCGATGACATGGGATCAGTTACTACGAATAGCAAGGTAGTAATGCAAATATGGCCACCTTAATTTGAATTTTTATTTCGTGCCTATGATACTCACTAAAAGAAAAGTATATAATGAGACATATTCTATGTCCAATTGGTTATACATAAAAATATTTTAACAAGAATTAGTGAATAAACAGAGTAGCTACATACATACGCTGTAAGCGTATATATTTGTCACCTCGACGTTCAAGTTCTATGTATATTACAAAGGTATTAAACCTCACTCTCCAGGACTAATTATGCCACCCTATTTTCAACCCCAAATCCATTCCTCATTTAACATGACAGCAGATTATGCAGGTTCAGACATAAATGAAATGTTCTGAATCAAGTGAAATCAGGGCAAATGAAATATTCATTATTTTATCTACCCTAGATATACGAATTAATCACTAACTAATCTGAACTGAACGTGGGGATCGAAGAAAAAATTAGTCTTTTGGCATTATATCGTCAGATCTTTGTGCATATTTCATTTAGGAAGGTGCTAATATCTGTGACAGGCAATCGTTTAATGATAGAGTGCGCTGTAGATGTGTTAGATAAAATTATTTTCTCTATTATGCAGAGTAAGTAGGGAAATATTGTATTCCATCCAAAAATTCACTCTTTTTATAAAAAGTCTGTGTTTCTGAAAAGTCAATTAATGCGACAAAGACAACCCAAAGTACCCTTTACATAGTGTGATTTTTATTAAAATACTTTGTTTTAAGATGTTTTCACTATAAATAAAATGTATATCTTCAATTTTCAGGGAACAGTTCCTGATGTTCTTTTCATTCTGAATGACTTTTGCATAACAGGTAAATCGTAACAGATACAGAAAATGTAAATCTCGTTAAAACACACACTTTGTATTAAATACAATTTCTGTGGAGTGCACTGTTTCCGAGGTATTCCTCATTTCTAGATTCGTCTCTTCTCCATTTGTAGGTAAAATGGGCTGTTTACCCACAAATGACGTTAACAAATAGATTCTAGCGTGTACATCAGAATAAATTCTTGCACTTACGTCTAGCAAGGCTACAAATAGGAAGATCAGGAATGTTGACACTGCTCAGTTGTTGAATACTGCTTGGAAAGCTTGAAAGAATATCACCCTTCCCCTTGTTACTTGTAGTAGCTGATAACAGAGACACGTGGTGCAACCAGTTTTCTAGGACTGGTCTAGTTTTTACATTCACTCGCTGTAGATGTGAACGCATGCATGATAGCAGTAGGTACATTAGTAAACAAAGCAGTCACTTCTTCTGAAGTTCAAAGCCAGAGAAGCGTACAAAGACGTACCCAAGTAAAAATTTTGATGTTGACAAAAGTGAATAGTTACTGATAAAAATTACATAGACTGTAGACAAAGAGAAACATTATATAATAAAAAATGACATTAATATACATGCAAGGTTAGAGGGATTAACTCACCCTATCAGTAGGGCCGAGCTCACTCTACCGGCAAGTACGTGGCCCTTGTCCTTGTTGAATCTTCACACGACACACAGCTGTCTCGCGCTCACAAACACACTGACTCATGTGTGTAACTGTAACTCTAAAAACTTACTCCTCTGGTCTCCTTATATCCTGGGTGACGTCAACGAACCTTTCTTCAGTTCTGCACTTATACGCACCGAAATGACTCGGGTAGAAGTCCCGCGAACGTTCTCGACACTACTTTTGTTTCTGCCGCTTCGATTGTTAACACTCACATATACGCAGCAGTCCTGTGAGGCAGCAACAAGAACAAGAAGAACAAAAAGAAGTACAACGGTCACAACTGTGACAAGAACGACGACAATAACAATAATGCACCGCCTCCGTAGCACACTGGAGGATACGGGGTGCACTCAGCCTCGTTAGGTCTCGATGGTGGCCATTTGAGGAGGTTATGGGTTATTGGGTGTGTGCGTATTGTGTGTGTGTGTGTGTGTATGTGTGTGTGGAATCCAACAAGACTTCTGAATTAATTAGCAATTCACATTTTTAGAGCTGTATGTTGCAATAAATAACGAATATTTAACTAAAATTGAGATAAAAGGTCTTTTCTTTCATTCCCACAAATTTCAATGCGCAATTGTTTACAATGATAGAGAAAAAAAGGTCTTTTCTTTCCATTCCCACAAATTTCAATGCGCAATTGTTTACAATGATAGGAGAAAAACATTTGCATGTGATCCCTTTCTAAATATCGGGCGGCCTCTATTGCAGGAAATCGAATTACACGCGTTCCTTGACACATTGGTGCGAATATTCCATTATCTTTGATCGTAAATACGACCACTCCGCTCCCCAAGCACAAATAAAACCAATATCAGCGATGATGTGATTTGGATTTGTTATTTTTCAGTCTGGTAGGTTCGCAGTACTAATGCACTTCTGAGAAAGGACATTATGTACGGGCATTCTGGAAATCCTTTATTACCATTATGTGCTACATTCATACTGACAGATAGACAATGTTTGAAACAAAATAAGCGCATATTACTGCATGTTGTTTTGTTTCTTCTCTTTATTTAACATCAACAAATTATAGCACCATAGCAAATTATTTCCAAGAATCAGTTTTAAATCCATATGTAACTTCCATACTATCATACGGTTTCTTTTCAAACTCTTTAATAGAAAATGAAAAATACAGAGACTTTCAAAAGCCGATCGTTTATATTTAATGAAATAAATAGCAACGCTTGCCTAATAGGGGCCTAATGTATTTTGAACCTGCTAGAGAAAAGCAAATTATAGTTTAGTTAGTGTAGAATTCGTGTAATAATTAATAAGGGTAATAATTATATTATTTTTTATAATCGTTTCAAGGCAAGTTAAACAACCCACTGTATTTGCTTTCTATTTTTCCATATTTCTTCATCCTGTCACTGTGATTTTTCGTCTTTCTTCTGTCCAAATCGCAGCTTTTTTTTTTTCAAATAGAAACCTTCGAATTTTGTATTAACTCTCTTAACTTTACTCTATCCTGTACTATTTCTTCTTTTAATTCAATTTCATTTCATTCTTTCCTTACCCCTTGCATTCATCGGTTAAAAACCAAAGTTGGTGTTTAACTTTTATATCTTTCAACGATGCGACATGAAGATTTTCAATAAAATAGCCCTATCCTAAACTACCCTTAACATAGAACATTTTTCGAAAATTTTGATTTTCTTGAAAATGGCTCTAATGATTTTGATTAAAATGCCATACGTTTAAGATATTTGTATGACAAATGAAATTTATGTTTTGAATTTTCTGGCTATAGCCCATCTAGTCCAGTTTACTCTGGAAGACTTTTGCATAACTGGTAAACCGTAAGAGATAGACAAAATCTTACTATACAATGCAGATCTCGCGAAAACACACAATTTATATTCAAATAAAACTTTTTTGTAAAGTAAACCATTTCGGAGATATTCCTTGTTATATGTGACAGTTTCGAAAAACTTAAAACTTGCGTGAAATGGAACATCGTTGTTCATTTTTTATATGTTAACCGTGCAAAGAGAACGGAATCTCAAAGCCTTAAAACATTTGACTATCGCACAAAGCCTACTGTATTCTAATATTCTCCTTGCACCTACAAGGAAATAAGCAATAAGATAATTTGTACAAATGTTTATCTTAACTAACACGAAGAAGATATAGGAATAAGAGTTTGTAAGAATGGTTAGTGCAAGAGTAGAGAAAGTCATATGAGTGCAACACATCAGATTTTTGACCCAGTGATTAGAAGACCAGAGAGAAAATTGATGCAATCTTTGGAATTAGCCGGACAATTATGTTCAAAAGCTGATCAAACAGAATTCGCTCCAAAATATGAGTTATTAATTCATCAATAATTTTTCCGCTCGAAGGGAGCGCAAAGCTTTTGAAATCAATGGTTTTATGATTACTGTTTTGATACCCTATTGATTTATTAATTTGTTCATTAGCTCACAGGTTTACTGACGAAACGTAATAAGGTAAAGGAATATTGGCAACAGATGGGAACTAGCCACGAGTGTCGGAAAAAACAAAAAGCATTATGCTTAAAAATGCATCAGTAGCAGAAAAAGCCAACAAATGAATCAACTAGAGAGTTTAAATGACTCCATTATCTAGGCATGAATATGAAATGAAATTAAAACGAGTTGATACATATAGTTACATTTGGACAACAATTGCAATAAAATTTAAGTCCCCGTTGCATGCAAGTTAACCTGGGATCAACCACCTGAAAATGATCTTTAGACAAACTGAAGTTAGAATTTTGGTTGCATAAACCTTGATCTAAGTTCATGGAATGTTGGTCTAAGATCAAATGTGATTGGTGAATTCTCTCCAGTTGACTTGAATGAACTAAAATCAGCAGAACTGCAGGAAGAAGAAATAAATAATTTTGCTTTAAATGAAGAATAAAATGGTAATGCGTGCTTTGTGAACATTTCAAATTGTATTTGGTCTTAAAACCAAATTTTACAGAAGGAAATTGAGACGTTTTCGTCTGTTTATAGTGTTATTTTACATACGCTAGTTCAACTGCCTCTCACTGCACGTCCCGCTGAGGGACAGATACGCCACTGCCCTGTCTTGCGCCGTGGTTATCTACTTACGGCGAGGCCGGCTGCAGTGGGCCACCTGATATAAACAGCTAATCTCTGAAATCGTTTGAACGATCACTGCGAAATTAAGTTTGCGTATTTTTAGGTGGAAAGGATTTTATGCTGACCATTTCACCTATGCAAGATATTACAGTCACATGATTTTCTCTACACAGTTCACTTCTACGTAACACATTCACGTGTTCTTCTGCACTCGCTTTTGATACATTTAAATGGATGTTAGTGAAGTTGATAAAATCTAACACAAGTTGACCGATCGCCATGAAAATTTGAATTTTTAAATGTTTTCTTCATGGAGGCTTTTATGCGAACCATATTACTATACAATGTATTACATTCACATGTCTTTCTCTACTCACTCTTGAAAATATGTTCTGAGACCCCCTGAGTAAAAAAAGGCAATTTTAGTAAGATATCCGTGTGTCTGTCTGTCTGTGGACAGCATAACTCAAAAACGAAAAGTGCGTTAAAAACCAAAGTTGATATTTAAGTTTAATATCTCCCAGGAATGCGACACGAAGAGTTTGAAGGAAACTCCTCCACTCTAAGCTACCCTTTACATGGAAATTTTTTTCCAAAATTTTCTCAAAAATGGCTCTAACCAAAACAAACTATAGTCTTATGAAACATCTTTATTAATTGTTTATGATTAGCCGTGCAAAGAGAACGGAAATTGAAAGCATTAAAAGATTTAACAATCGCCCATAGTCTAGGTATTCCCATTTTCTCCTTGTACCTACAAGGAAATAAGCAATAAGATAATTTGTACAAATGTTTATCTCAACTAACACGAAGAAGATATAGGAATAAGAGTTAGTAAGAATGGTTAGTACAAGAGTAGAGAAAGTCATGTGAGTGCAGCACATCAGATTTTGTGTGTTCTGTAGAGTATCCGAGTTAAGTTTGGCAGTTGTAGCGATGAAATCGTCAAACCAGGGCAACGCCGGGTGTTTCAGTTGGTAAGATCTAAACGACTCCGAGAGTGATATTTCGTGTTTGTAAACTCATACTTCACTTTATGTGCACCAAAATGAAGGCGGAGCGGCGAAGCTTGTCTAAGCAAATTTCCGGCAGACCTAGAATCGTCAGTTAGGGTTTGAGAAAGAGGATCAAGTGTGACTGGCATAGCTGAGTTAAGGGCTTAAGGTGGAATTTGCCCCTAGGTGATCGTGCACCGATAGGAAGGGGCTGAAATATATGGCTGTGGTTGGCAATAGACACTCCGAATTGGGGAACTTCTTCCTCCAGCCAGGGATTACACTGTTCCATGAGAACTTGTGCAATCATTTGTATTGTTAACTCGTCAATACCAACATTAGCCGTGAATCACCGTGTGCGATGACTTAGGCGGTAACCTCGTAGGCAATAGGGAGTAGGGAAAAAGAGGAATAATTTTGTTATGAATTAGTTGCGCCTGGTCCACCCGGCCCAACGACGGCTTCACCGCTTATACACTTTTGTGTGTGTTCCTCTGATGCAGGCATCGGCAAACATGTACTCAATGAGGCCTCGCAACTATGACGTGTCAGGGGCAGCGCTTACTCCGTCTCCCCCTCCCTCGCAGCCTTAACTGGCACTGCATACACACCAATCACGGGCGGACTGTCCTGTCGTATTTACCTGTACTTTGGAACGTTTATTTGAGCCACCTTCTTCTTCAAAGATATGCGAAAGTGGGGAAGTTGACGGGAACAAATAAGATCAGAAGAATTTACCGGTGAATGAAGCGATGAGACTCTTGAAGCTTTTCATCGAAGTTCTCGATGTACCTCAGGGCGTGGTACGGGCCTACGTCTTACAAGGAAGATTAAATTTCCTTTTTCTCTTTTGAATGTACTTATTTATTGTTCCTTCAAGTCACAAACAATAATACAAATATTCAGGATTGGCGTCCTTTTTCACAAGCCCTGCGGGGTTCACACAACCCGAACACGGACTACGTAATTTTGCGAGTTCGTAATCTTCTTCTATCTTTTGATGCAGCCTTACTAATTATATATCAGTTCTCTGCGTTTTTACTCCTGTTGAGTTTTAAAACACAATGTTCTTCCAATAAACACTATATGTCGATAACTTTTAAAATTATTCGCGGACTTTGCGATTTCCACATGACGCCAATCCCAACAATACATGAACAAGAACAAGCCAAGACAATTGAAGATCTCTATCATTGCCCACTAGGACAATGATTCACAATTCTAGGGGGCTTTTTCTGCCACCACTATGAACACAAATTTTAACTATTTTAGGAGGCTTCTCCTAAAAATATCGCCTCAACTTCTAAAGATGTCTGTCAAACTATAATTAGATAAACTTGTTTATTTATAAGTTTGAAGGATATTAGTTTATTTAACTTAAAGTCTTAGTATATTCATAGAATTAGAGTGCATCTAGTTATTCCTGGTCTATTAAATTTGATATCTAGAATAGCACTTTGATGATTTCTTCTCTCATCATGTAAGGAACGTAAGGTGTTTGTTGTGCTCTAAAGTTCAAAAAGGCACTCATCAATGGAACATCAAGCGGCATTATGATACATTTCATAAGATCACAATAAAATTGTAGACAATTCATAAATTTACACCTCTAAATTGGACTAACCAACTCAAAGAGCAATATTCATCTAATACACCTAATATTAATTCAAATATTACAACTGATAAACAACTTCACGCCAGCTATGTTGTTGCTTTGGAGATTGCTCAGTCACTGAGGTGTTTTAGTGATGGAGATTTCATAAAAAATGTGAGAGTAAAGTTGCCAACATAATTTGCCCTGAACAATATGATACTTTTAGTAATATTGCATTATGACCACGAACCATACAGAGAAGGATATATAAAATAGGAGAAATAGCCGAAAAAAGACTACAAACCGAGGTTCATAAATTTATGGCCGTTTCTCTCGCGTTGTATGAAAGCACTGACAACGTTGACACAGCACAATTGGTAATTTTCACTCGTGGAGTCACTAACAACCTCTCGATACAAGAATATATGCTTGAAGTCATTCCACTTAGGGAACATACAACAGGGACAGAATTATCTCAAGCATTTAAGAAATATGTAGAAGGAAAGAAACTGAATCAAAAAAATCTTGTATCGCGATTAACAGATGTTAATTTGCGTGCTATACTGAGAGTGGCTACTTGTGATATATCACTAGATTTTCATGGTACATTGCAAATAGAAGTGAACTGAAATATATTGCTCAAATATCTAGGCCTATCTAAAGTATCGTAGACCACTCGTAGCTGGATTCAAGTATGTGTACTATTCCTTATTATACTCTGTAGCGAGCGAGTTCAGCACTGACACTGAACGAAGGTCAATGCCATCCCCTGTTCTACATTACGTCATGTGCATTGCGGGTTGCATGTTGAGACGTCATACTCACCCCTCATTGAGTACATGTTTGCCGATGCCTGCTCTGATGTATAGTCAGCGGGGAGGAAACAAGAAACTAAATAAATAATCAATTTTATTCTATAAAAAATCGCTTTCTTTTCTGGACGTATTTAAACAAGTAATTTTGCTTTCTTGTGGTAGCATTAACAGAGTTTACAAAATATGTCTAAACAACGATAATGCAAATGATTTATTTTCCTTAACAGTAATAATAATAATAATAATAATAATAATAATAATAATAATAATAATAATAATAATAATAATAATAATAATAATAATAATAATAATAATAATAATAATATGTTAGAGTGTATTTTTTTCCCTTTAAAACGGGAGAAAAAGAACGATTAGTAAAGAAGGAAAAGAAAATTTTAAGGAAAACCTTGGGCACTGTTCAAACTGAAAAATCTGATGTGTTGCACTCACATGACTTTCTCTACTCTTGTACTAACCATTCTTACAAACACATATTCCTATATCTTCTTCTTGTTAGTTGAGATAAACATTTGTACAAATTGTCTTATTGCTTATTTCTTTATAGGTGCAAGAGGAATATTAGAATACAGTAGCAATAGCTCATTTTACTTATGCATGCTAGACAGCATTTAGTGCAGACAGTAGTACACCCAAGTTGGTCCTAATATCCAGACTTATTTGTGGTGCATAAGACACGTTTATAGACGACACCATTAAGAACTCCCACACCGTAATGGCAGAGATGACAATAAAGGGTTTAATGAAACGATGTTGAAGGGAAGTCTTTCTGAATCAACTGCTGCACAGCTTAACCTAGTTACAAGGAGGAATAAAAAGGAGGAGAGGGGGTAGCGGGGTATGTAGTGGAGTGTGATAAGCTCTTTGATAAACGGGAACTCAAGACGCCGCCGCAAACATCAAGTGATTCTACTATATTAGCATAATGTGGGCTTGGCCATTATGCAAGCAAATTATGTATATAAACTGGAACTGCCGCCAAATTTATTATATTGTAATGACTTTTGAGTTTAATAAGATGTTTATACAGGAGAAGGTTTAGTGAAGTGAAATACAGCAGATGTAATGTTATGTAACAACGATGTCCAACCATGTCTCTTTGGAGACACTTACGTAATTAGCCGCTACTCCCCACTCCACTCTGTCACTTGTCGGGTGAATGAGGTTTCACTTGTGACGTGTACAAACACAGGCAGTCAGTATGGTTTTTGCATAAATGGCAAAAGGGAACAAATGCACAAAAGCTGCCAAATAATTTTTTTTTCTTTCGAGTGAACCATTTCCGAGATATTCTTTATTATGTGTTTGAAAGGAGAGTTTATGCTCTGGAAAAATAAAGACCTATATATAACTAAAGAATGTGAAAATATTTCAGATACAAACAGAAAAAGAAGAATAAGATGGTTCTGTCATTTAATGAGAATGCATAATAAATAATAGTAAAGAAAAAATCTGATGTACTGCACTCACATGACTTTCTCTGCTCTTGTACTAACATTCTTACAAACTCTTATTCCTATATCTTCTTCGTGTTAGTTGAGATAAACATTTGTACAAATTATCGTATTTCTTATTTCCTTGTAGGTACAAGGGGAATATTAGAATACAGTAGGTCTTGTGCGATAGTCAAATCTTTTAAAGCTTTGAGATTCCGTTCTCGTTGCACCTTTAGCATATAAAAAATGAACACTAATGATCCATTTCACGAAAATTTCAAGTTTTCCGAAACTCACACACATAACAAGGAATATCTCCGAAATGGTTCACCCTACAAGAAAATTTATTTGGACATAAATTATGTATTTTAGCAAGATTACAGTTTTTGTATACTATGATTTGGTCTATCTCTAACGGTTTACCAGTTATGCAAAAATCGTCTATGGGCTATAACCAGAAAATTCAAGATATACATTTCATTTCTCATAAAAATATCTCAAACATAATTATGACATTTTAATCAAAATCGTTAGAGCCATTTTCAAGAAAATCAAAATTTTCGAAAAATTTTCCATGTAAAGGGTTGTTTATGGTGGGACTATTTTCTTCAAAATCTTTGTGTCGCATCCTTGAAAGACATTAAATTTAAATACCAACTGTGGTTTTTAACCGACTTTTCGTTTTTGAGTTATGCTGTCCACAGACTGACAGACACACACACGGACCTTTTTCTAAAAATGCATTTTTTGATTCAGGGGTCTCAAGACATATTTCCGGTGAAATCTTGGCATCGAATTTTTGGGTGGAATACAGTACTTCCTCTACTTACTATACGTAGTAGAGAAAGTAAAAATAGAAAGAAAAGAAGTGAATATAAATGCAGACTGACTTTTGCTTTCTTTTTTTGTTTCTTATTTTTTACGCAGTAGAAGAGTGTTATTTGACCAGTGATCATGGCTTCTTTGGAAAGGTAGTAAATTTGGTAGTCCCATATCGTAGATTTAGGCACGTAAAACAATGTCAAGTCTGATAAAGAGGTCTTAATGTAAAATGGAACGCTGAGACCCACAAATAAAGCACTCCATTTCAATTTAGATTCCCAGTTTACTCGGTCTGTGGTATAAGTTACTTGCTCCCTATGGCTAATGCAGCTAATATGGCCAATTTGCTACTCTGCTGGTAATTGTTAAGTTCTCCAAGAGATGACACTAGCATGCAAAATCACGAGGTATGTAGTCACAGCGCCTCTTGCGGCGCAGTTTGAAAACCCAGCCGATGGAACAAAGACGGACTGAGAGAAAACTCTATGATCTTTCCTGACATCCAATACTTCCTTCAAATGAGTTCTAATTAACTGATTCATGAATAATTTTTTCGACAGGTGCTGCAGTCAGACAATATGGCCAATCGACTGTAAAAAAGAACACGGAGAAGTTTCAGCTTGCAAAAGAAACAGTAACATGTGATATGAAAAAGGGCCAGAGTAAACAACATGCTTCAAAATCCTTCAAAAGAAAAATTTCGTTCACAAGAGGATAAGAACAATTGGTTTTGTGGAATTGACAGTGTTGGTTATGCGCATGCGCGTAGTTTGTGGTGTTTACATTCAAGAGGAATGTGTTGGTCTTACTAAAGACGATAAACTCGTATTCATATGTCCTACATCTGACCAAAGGTAATCCTTTTCTGTTTTTTCCAACTCAGTTTGTGCATGATATATTTTAACTCATGTCATAATAATTTCTAAGAACGACAGTATTAGTACAATAATTATATTAAGATAATGCTACCACAATTAATTTTAGATCAGAATAAAATAAATACCAGATGAGTCAGCCGCCCCAAGCAACTCAAAATATATACCCGGAGAGATATTCTCATATGCAACAATACCATAAAGTAGAAATAAAACAATTAAAAATTGAAATAATAACAGTTTTATACAACAAGTACGTTCATGTTGAATACTTGGGTGGAACCTAGCATAGGGGCCGATGTTTTCATGTTAGAGTATAAAATGGGGTTTGCATGAAACTGGAAGAGGCAGCTGACTCACCTGGAATATATATTTTTTACAATAATGCATGTTTATTTAAGTTGGCCATATTATCTTCACATGGACATATTGCATACAGAATACAATGTTCTTAAAAATTGAAATTAAAAAAGTAAGTCATTACATATATTTTAAGAATAGGCAATTAAGTGAGTATTGTAACCACGAAAATAAACATTTCAAATTAAGGTAGTCTGCATCATCTGCCTTACTAGATGAAATTCAGTCCGGAATTCCTTGGTCTGTGCTGTACTCGATGAAATTCCGCCTAGCTTGAGTAAGCTATAACCACACCCTATAACATCAGTTCATGGTTCTCCCTAGGTATACACCTGCACATGTAAATAAATGCAATGTAATGTAATGCACCAGTATGAACATTATGTAAATGCTCTAGCGTAGAGCAGCCATTTATAAAATGTCTCCAGTAAACACTAGCTTTGCATCTACATTTCACAATATTAGCAAATTATATGCAAGACAGCCAGGGTAAACCTTATCTCATATTACTAACGTTGAAATTTACATTCGTTTAATCACGAATTTATTTTCATTCTCGTTCTCTGATAGCCAGATGTTTATGACCTAAAATGTTAGAAATATGGAAGTATTTATGACCGAAAAAATTATAAAATATGACCTAAAATTTTTGGCATATTATCGAACTCTTCAGAATTTTAATGCTGTTTGTATTAACATTATATTCAAAATCTACTTTAAAAAAATCTGATGTGTTGCACTCACATGACTTTCTCTACTCTTGTACTAACCATTCTTACAAACTCTTATTCCTATATCTTCTTCGTGTTAGTTAAAATAAGCATTTGTACAAATTATCTTATTGCTTATTTCCTTGTAGGTGCAAGGGGAATATTGGAATACAGTAGGCTTTGTGCGATAGTCAAATCTTTTAAAGCTTTGAGATTCCGTTGTCTTTGTACACGTAACATATAAAAAAACGAACAACGATGATCCATTTCACGAAAGTTCTAAGTTTTCCGAAACTCACACACATAACAAGGAATATCTCCGAAATGGTTCACCCTACAAGAAAATTTATCCAGACATAAATTGTGTATTATATCAAGATCTACATTTTTTGTACAGTATGATTTGGTCTATCTCTAACGGTTTACCAGTTATGCAAAAATCGTCCAGAGTAAATACGACTACAGGGCTATAGCCAGAAAATTCAAGATATACATTTCATTTGTCATAAAAATATCTCAAATATATGACATTTTAATCAAAATCGTTAGAGCCATTTTCAAGAAAATCAAAATTTTGGAAACATTTTCCATGTAAAGGGTAGTTTAGGGTGGGACTATTTTCTTCAAAATCTTCGTGTCACATCCTTGAAAGACATTAAACTTAAATACCAAGTTTGGTTTTTAACTGACTTTTCGTTTCTGAGTTATGCTGTCCACAGACTGACACACACACACGGACCTTTTCATAAAAATGCTTTTTTTGGATTCAGGGGGCCTCAAAACATGTATTTCCGGTGAAATATCGACATCGAATTTTTGGGTGCAATACAGTACTTCCCCTACTTACCAGTAGAGAAAGTAAAAAAGAAAGCAAAAAATCAGGTGGTTATTAACTTTTTCCAGTGATATATCAGCAAATATAATTGTACACAAATCCCTGTTAAAATGTGGAACTTTGCTTGTCAAAGACGGTGACAAAATTCTATGGCGCAGGAGCTGTTAGCGGATATCTGATGTAAAATTTCGAGCCAAGTTATTTCTATGTCTTGCTGCGCTGTAGTATTGTTGAATGTCAAATCTGTTTTAAACAGAATAGCGCCATCTATACCGAAATGTTTGTTACCAAACTCACGCACAAATTCTTACAATTTCTCACTTATCGAACCCTTAGTTTTAGGTATGATGAACTCAAATTATCCTGTAAATGAGGGCGGGTTGCATATCTACCTACAGATATCTTAAAGACTGAACCATTGAATTTCTGAGAGTTTTAATTAAGGAAACAAAAAATTTCCCTTGGCGTCTTATATATAATTCCTTCGAATTGCTCCTAACTTCACGTAACACGAATCTAAATTTAACTTGATATCAACTGTTCCTGTCACCTGTCTGTTGTGCGAGCGGTCCCAGTTTCGACTCCCGCTGAAGGGTGGGAACTTTTCTCTAGCCAAGATTATTCACAATTTTCTCTACAGCAAACGACGGCAGTGGCTATACAACAAGACTCGGGGCCAGGCTGTCTTACATCTTGGTGGCAAGTGTATCAAAGACGCTCAAAGTCAGGCTGCCTCGCGCGACTGTTTGTGTGTACGTGACTAACAGTGGGAAGCGGCTGCACAAAAGGGACTTTCTCCGAACCTTCGAGAAAAATCTGGCAATGTAATTGTTTGTGTAGAAGTCGAGAAACGTCCATGTGAGGTCATCCCCACAATACGATACACAAATTCTATGAATTATTTATAGAAGATAAAATAAAAAATGTTTTTGTGTGTAAAATCGAGTTTATATAGATAAACTTAAAAAGAAAACCTTATCTGAATATAAAATTTGATCCAAATCGTTAGAGACTTTCCTGAGATACGCAAAATATATTTATATATAAGACTTACTCGTTTAAGGATATTATATACGACATAAAACTAACAGGGCTGATTTTCACTTTGTTACAATATTCATCAGATTGGCTTCTAATTAGGTACACATCTTTAATAAACTCTTAAATATACGGTGCTAATTGGATAAAAAACAAACTTCCAATAACATTCAAAAAATGAACAACTATTGTTCCTCCTTAAAGGTGGGATATAAATGAAAAAAGTGCCCCCCCCCCCCCTGCCACTTCTGTGACGGTGTTTCCGGTGTAGAAATCAGGTCGAGCGAAGGCGCATGCGCGCGTTGTCTCTAATTGCAGTTCCTTCCATTATCGTTGTCGACACGAAATGGGAGCCTGATAGCATTCTCTTTCTTTCTGTCTTTTGGAACAAATGGGAAACCTTTTATATGATACTCTTAGCACAAGGGCTTCCCAGGCTTCCAAACATTTTTAATTCTTTAAAGTCAGAGTTAAGAAAACGATTATTCAAAGTAAACCGATTTTCTTATTCGTAACAGCTTCAAAGAGTTCGGTAAGAAAAGAAAAAAATCTATGTTTGGGGTATCGTTCACGCGCGCGCGCCTGTATGTGTGTGTGTGTTTGTGTGTGTCAGTCTATAGACAGTCAAATGCTTGAGATTCTGTTGTCTTTGCACGCTTAACATAAAAAAACATGAACAACGATGATCCATTTCACGAAAGTTCTAAGTTTTCCGAAACTCACACACATAACAAGGAATATCTCCGAAATGGTTCACCCTACAAGAAAATTTATTGAGATATAAATTGTGTATTTTAGCAAGATCTACATTTTTTGTAGAGTATGATTTGGTCTATCTCTAACAGTTTACCAGTTATGCAAAATTCATCCAGAGTAAATACGACTACAGGGGCAATAGCCAGAAAATTCAAGATATACATTTCATTTGTCATAAAAATATCTCAAACATATGACATTTTAATCAAAATCGTTAGAGCCATTTTCAAGAAAATCGAAATTTTCGAAAACTTTTTCATGTAAGGGGTAGTTTAGGGTGGGGCTATTTTCTTCAAAATCTTCGTGTCGCATCCTTGAAAGACATTAAACTTAAATACCAGCTTTGGTTTTTAACCGAATTTTCGTTTTTGAGTTATGTTGTCCACAGACTGACAGACTGACACACACAGAACTTTTTCTAAAAATGCTTTTTTGGATTCAGGGGGCATCAAAACATGTATTTCCGGTGAAATCTCGACATCGAATTTTTGGGTGGAATACAATACTTCCCCTACTTACCAGTAGAGAAAGTAAAAACGAAAAGTCGATAAAAAGCCAAAGTTGGTACTTAAATTTAATATCCTTTAAGGATGCCACACGAAGATTTTGAAGAAAATTCCTCCACCTTGAATTACCCTTTACGTGGAAAACTTTTCTAAAATGTTGTGTTTCTCGAAAAGTGCTCCAATGATTTTGATTGAAATGATATATGTTTGAGATATTTTTGTCGCAAACGAAATATATATTTTGAATTTTCTGGCTATACACTACGAAAAATGTAGACACAATCTATACCCAAATAAATTTTTTGTAGAGTGAACCATTTGGGAGATATTTCTTGTCATTGGTGTGAGTTTTGGAATCCTTAAAAATTTCGTGAATTGGAAAACCTGCAAATTCTTATCTCAACTAAGACGAAGATAAAGCAGCAAGAGTTTGTAAGAATGGTGAGTACAAGAGTAGAGAAAGTCATGTGAGTGTAACACATCAGATTTTCTTACAGTTCCACGTAACTCTTGTTAATACAGTGGTGCATAAGAGTTACAGAATCTGATAGAGCTCTGTTCGATCCAAAAGAGCTGTTGGTTTCAACCAATTACTTTACTCTGCTGTTCTTTGTTTTCCCCTCGATATCTTACTTGCTCGCTGATAACAAGCTATAAAAATATTTACAGTATAAGTTGGGAGCTGTATGGCGTCAAGGTTAGTATATAGACTAAAGTAGAAGGTTGGGGTAAGAGTGGATTCATTTGCCTTACGGCACACACACACAGTAGCCTCGAGTGAGTGGCATCTATTGATGGAAGAGGGCGAAAGTGCCCTGGGCCTTGGGTTTTATGGTAGAGTGGGGCAACAGCAATATTCTCTAGTGTTATTTTTATTGGAGCCATCTGGCAGTCCCAACACTCTAAGGTTTCCTTTTATCGTTCAATACAGTCACACACACACACCCACACACACACACACACACACACACACTCGTGCTATGTCGCCAAGTTTGTACTTGCACCAATGATAAAACTAGCAATAAATTTAATTCAATCGTAGCATTAAAAACCAGTGCTAGCAAGTGAATGATGTAATTACATGGCAACAACATAATGTTCTCCAATGTACCTATAAGAAAACCTCAAATCGTCACTCGGAGAGTAACTCATTTTTCGTTTCTTCATTCATAAAACACTTTATATTCTTTATCTTAAATACATATTTCTTTTTATTTTTCAGGAGTTAATAAACTCTTAACAACAAAGGATGGCAAAATAAATAAGGCTGATAAATTCAAGTCTGTTTTTGAAATAATTGTGATAGATTGAATAAGGAAGTAAGTAAAGCAAGATTGAGAAAACTGGAATGTTCATATCAGTTATTAAGGATATTTACAATAACGAAAACATTTAAAAAAGAACCAAAATCAGACACTATAACACAGTAATTAAACCAGAATGTCTATATGCTACAGAGTGTGGGTTTTCCTTTAAAACAGCAGAAATAGAAGCATTATAAAATAAGCAAAGAAAAATGTTAAGGAAAATATTGGTCCAATTTATACTGAACAAATCTGCTGTGTTGCACTCACATGACTTTCTCTACTCTTATTCCTATATCTTCTTCGTGTTAGTTGAGATAAACATTTGTACAAATTATCTTATTGCTTATTTCCTTGTAGGTGCAAGGGGAACATTAGAATACAGTAGACTTTGTGCGTTAGTCAAATGTTTTAAAGCTTTGAGATTCCGTTCTCTTTGCACACTTAGCATATAAAAAAATGAACAACGATGTTCCATTTCACGAAAGCTTTAAGTTTTCCAAAACTGACACAAATAACAAGGAATATCTCCGAAATGGTTCACTCTAAAAAAAATTATTTGGACATAAAGTGTGTGTTTTTTTGCGAGATCTACACTTTTGTATAGTAACATTTGGTCTATCTCCTACGGTTTACGAGTTACTTAAAAGTAATCCAGAGTAAACAGGACTACATAGGCTATAGCCAGAAAATTCAAAATATACATTTCATTTTGTCATACAATACCTTAAATATATGGCATTTTAATCAAAACAGTTGGCCATTTTCAAGAAAATTACAGTTTTTGAAATATTTTCAATGTAAAGGGTAGTTTAGGTTGGGGCAATTTGTTCAAAATCTTCGAAATCTCGACATCGAATTTTTGGGTGGAATGTAATACTTCCTCTACTTACTATATGTAGTAGAAAAAGTAAAAATGAATAGTATAAGGAATGAGAAAATTTGGAGGGGGGCATAACGTCAAGACCTATGGAAAATACTTTGTTCGTATGCCCCTGATAGGTTGTCCTTTGGAAAGGAGGTTTGAGGTGAGAGGGGAGACAGAGCGACCGGAAGTAGGAGTCAGGACAGCAGAGGGCAGTGTCCCTACAGTTAATGGATTGAAATACAGTGTTGAAATATAGCAGAAAGATGGTCAACAAACACTCCAACAGAAGACGGCAATATTTGGTAGGGAAGGGGAAGGAGGTTTGGTAGGGGAATGGGGAGAAATGGACAGTAGAAAGGGCGAAAGGACGTAAGGAAATAAGGAAAGGAGGACGGAAGGAAGATGGACGGTAAAGAGGTTGGAAGGGAAGGAGGGCAGAAGGGAAAGAGGACGGAAGGAAACAAGAAAGGACAAAAGAAAGTAAAGAAGCAAGTAGGAAATAAATATGAAATCGCTGAATGCTATGTCCTGACATATTTTCCAGATGCCAGCACAATACTCGTGCAGATTTTGTTTTTCATTTGATTTGTTTTCTCTTTTACATTATCTTTGATTTATCTTTATTTTTATTTCCCAGCGACCCCAGAACAAAGTTATGGTTCAGTGTGTGCGGCCGTGGGTATCGCACCCACGACCTATCGAATTCGTACACATTACCTGGCGCCATTCCATCCTCAGGAGTAAATTCTAAAGCAGTGTTCCATCGTATAAAAACTGGCATGGATTTTCATAAAAGCTATTATTTCTACTCGGTGATAATAATCTAATAATTCTTCATTAGAGGAATAATTACAAACAGATAACAGCAATTAATTAATTGGAATGTTTTATTCAGCATTACCATAGCACGAAAAGAACAATTGAGGACAGAGAAAGTCAAATGACGGTATAAATTACTAAGAGTTTCCTTCCTTTGCTCGCCAGATGGCCCCCCCCCCCTGCCCTGTGACTTGGTAACAATATGGAGAGAGGGCCGCCCGCCTGCCTTAAATATTCATTTATGAAGAGCCTTTCTCTGTCTTGAAAAATTTAATATCATTGTGCAACGACTTGCTTCCATTAGTGATGAAAAAGAGTACGGAATTAGGTAGGTACCTGCGAGGAAACCTTCCTCTCTACACACACAGACACACACATACACACACACACACACACACACACACACACACACACACAAACACACACATACACACACCAATATAAAGATCTTAGCACTTCTATGTCATAATCTGTCCCAAACTAAAACGATCCTTTTGTAAACATGTTGCAAGGAAGAATGAGAGAGAGAGAGAAACATACTGTAAGGAGAGACCCTTGGGCCGCTCATTGGTCGAGAAAGTTCATGCATGCCTCTTTGTGTATATTAGAGGCCTGCACGGGCCGACTTTCTTAGGCCCGGCCCGGCCCGACTGCAGCCATTGACCTTCTTCTTCTTCTTCTTCTTCTTCTTCTTCTTCTTCTTCTTCTTCTTCTTCTTCTTCCTCTTCCTTCCTCTTCCTCCATCTCCTCTTCTTCTCCTCCTCCTCCTCCTTCTTCTTCTTCTCCTTCTCCTTCTGCTTCTTCTTCTTCTTCTTCTTCTTCTTCTTCTTTTTCTTCTTCTCCTCCTCCTTCTTCTTCTTCTTTTTCTCCCTCTTCTTCTCCTGCTTGTTATTATTGTTCTTATTATTCTTGTTATTATTTGGCGCGGATTCCACTCCCGCTGCTGGTTGCAGACGTTGCTAGTAAGATCTGGAAGATCTGGTCGCTAGGAAATCTCCTGTCCACTGTTTGGTGCCACCATTAGCTCCAGCATGAGGTCTTAATCTGCAAGGTGTGCGTGAGTGTTGGCAGGAACGCAAACCAACGAGGAATTTGCAAACATGTGACGTTATTTGCGTCCATTGGTACGGCCTTCTAGGTTCTGATAACGATGCTCCAATTTGTTAACATCTTGGCAATGTCAGAAGTTGGAGTACCTATTGTTAATTTATAACTTCGTTCAATACAAAAGTTGTCAAACTGATTCCAAACATAGGAAAAAAACTCACATGACTTTCTCTACTCTTGCACAAACCATTCTTATAAACTCTTATTCTTCTATCTTCTTCGTGTTAGTTGAGATAAACATTTGTATATCTTATTGCTTATTTCCTTGTAGGTGTAAGAATATTAGAATACAGTAGGCTTTGAGCGATAGTCAAATATTTCAAAACTTTGAGATCCCGTTCTCTGTGCACGCTTAACATAAAAAAATGAACAATGATGTTCCATTTCACGAAAGTTTTAAGTTTTCCTAAACTCACACAAATAACAAGAAATACCTTCGAAATGGTTCACTCTACAAAAAAAAATTATTGGGACATAAATTGTTTGTTTTAGCGAGACCTACTTTTTTGTGCAGTAAGATTTTGTCTATCTCTTACAGTTTACCAGTTATGTAAAAGTCGTCCAGAGTAAATACAACTACATAGGCTATAGCTACAAAATTCAAAATATACATTTCATTTGTCATATCAATATCTTAAAAATATAACATTTTAATCAAAATTGTTAGAGCCATTTTCAAGAAAATTAAAATTTTCGAAACATTTTCCATGTAAAGAGTAGTTTAGAGTAGGGCTGTTTTCTTCAAAATCTTCGTGTCGCATCCTTGAAAGACATTAAACTTAAATACCAATGTTGGTTTTTAAGCGACCTTTTGTTTTTGAGTCATACTATCCACGGAGCGACAGACTGACACACACACGCTCGCGCGGACCTTTTTCTAAAAATGCCTTTTTTGGATTCAGGGGGTAGAGAAAGTAAAAGTGCCCCGATTTTGATTAAAATGCTGTAGCTTTATAATATTTTCATGCGATATGAGATTTATATCTTGAACTTTTATGAATGTTTTCTTTATTTTGGGTGACTTTGCACAGCTGTTAAACACGTGGATAAGGTTAAAACATATAGCTAATGTCAAATACATTTTTTTTGTGGAATGAACCATTTTCGAGATATGTCTTGTTAATGGCTTGAATTTTCGAATGGTTACACCTTTCCCAAATGGGAAGTCCTTCGTTTTTTATATGCTGAACATGCAAAGAGAAGGGAATTTCAAAGCCAACACATACGGACTGTCGCTTAAAGCGTGCTTTATTTTCCTTGTACGTACAAGAAAATTAGGAAAAAAGTAATTTCTGCACATGTGTATCTCAAATAACATGAAGTAAACAAAAAAACAAAACCGTATTTGTAAGATTAGTTTGTACGATGTTGTGTAGAGAAAATCATGTGAATACAGACCATTGAGAACGCTTGAGGTGTGATTTTCGTCACTTGCTAGCTAAGAGCAGAGTGGACCTAACCACGCGCAATGTATGAGAACGAACGCATCGTTTTTCCCGACTTTGATTGGCCAGGTTGCGGCCGAACTATAATCTACTTTTATGCTCCGTGATTCGACCCATTTACTGCTTAGTGCGGTTTTTTATTGTTTAATACACATCATTAAACTCAAATGGTCAATTCCCAAATTGTTGTGTGCTGTGGTGTCCGCGCTTTTCCACATCGGATTTACTGGCTCTTTATTTAATCGGGGGAAAGGGGAGTTCAAGCAATTTTAGTTCATAATCATACGCGCTGAGAGAAATTTGCTTCATATAACAATACATGTACACACATAATATAATCTCCACTAAATATGTAAAGACATAGGAATCTTTATAGACATTATGGTATTTGTAGGGATCATATGGTCAGAGAAGGTAATTGTTAGGGCCCGGAAGTTCATGCCCTAAAAAACACTGAAATATGCATGCAAATATGCTCTTAAAAACTTGAAAATATGCCAAGAAATATGCACTGTTTAATTAAAACAATTAATGTCCCTTTGCAGTAGACAAGACGAGTTAGTATAAATAATAAATAAAGTTACCTTATTCTTTAGAGGTTGAAGCAGAAGTGGTCCCGCTGCTAGTATTAACTGCTAAATTGCAGTTCACAACCAACACTTTGCACAAATTTTCAGCTGTAAAGCATCGTCTGTTGTCTCGCAAAACACTTTTGTAACGTGAAAAACTTCTCTCCACGTCACAAGATGTTATCGGGGCATATTTAAATGATGTTAACTGCTTCACAGAGAGAGTCAAGTCTCTTGGTGTGACAGATGGTTTTCTTTCGAGGATGTCTCGAATATAGCACATCTGTTTATAACCAGAATTTTTTGGAATTACATTACTCACTTTTTGTCCTATGCTACCAGGAACCGAACTTAGATCACATATTGTTTTTTCAAAGACAGTAAGTGATTCATGCAAAGGAGATCCTACAGCTTCCAATGCCGTTATGGCTGTTGGTAAGAAAGAAAAATGGGCAGACATGAAACTAAGATCCTCTTTTAACCCAGTGCCTGACAGAATATTTTGCACAGTTTCTATTGATGAAGCATCTTTCAAGTCCAATGAATTAATAACCTCTTCGGCTATTTCTATGTGATCAGCATAATATAAAACTGCATCGATCCATGTTCCCCATCGATTAACACTGGTGCAGGAGGAAGTCAGATATTAGGTGCTGTTGATCTAAACAACTTAACTCTTTTAGGAGATTTAACAAAAATTATCTTCGTACTGGACACAAATCTATCTACCAATGGGAAAGAACCATTATCTCAGAAATCCTACCAATATGAAAAATATTATACAGATGAAAAAATAAAAAAAAGCATAAAAATCATTAAAATATGCAATATAGGGGCAATAATATTGAAATCTTCGTGAATTGCATCATAATGTGCAGTACTGCGAATATGAAAAATATTATCCAGCTAGAGAAAAGTATTAAAAAGCCATAAAAATCATTAAAATATGCAATATAGGGGCTATAGTATTGAAATAATATGCATTTATCAAAAATCAAGAAAATATGCAGTTATATGCACCATAAAATCATGTCCAAATAACCGAAAATTCCGTAATTCGTGCACATAATGTAAAACAATACATTTTAACCCCTATGAAAAAACATGCAAATGCATGAACTTCCTAGCCCTAGTCATTGTAGATGAAAAGAAACCTTACAGGAACACAGAGGAAAATATTGTGCAGCAAAAAAACAATGGACGAACGGCAGCTTCACACCACATGTCGCGCCGACAGGAAAAAAGGCTGCCTCGCGTGTCTGATGTGTGCACGTGACAAGCATTTGAGTTGAATAATTTATAATATATGGGGGAAGTCTATTATGGTCGCTAATTACTTTCACCCCTCAGTATCCCTTTCCAATTTCCCTATTTCCTCATAGTTCTTTTAACCATTTCAATCTCATTTTTCCTAAGTACTTTCCTGCTTTTTCAGTGTATTCGTCTGAATTAAACTTTTTTCTAACTTTTAAGTCCAATGGTAAATCATTTCATTTATTTATTTGATGACTAGGTTTTCTCTTCCTTATCCTTATTTTGTGCATCTCCCCCCCCCCCCCCTTTTATCCCTATCATGCCACTTAGATTCATTACCCCCATCCTAACCCATTCTGGTCTCTTTATTGCATACTTCGGTGTATTTCTCTCCCCCCTTCCATTCCGTTTTTAAGAATCTTAATGACCTTTTGTCATTAAAGCCACTGAGAATTTCTTGTTTTTCGATATCCTCCACCGTTGCTCTAATTTCCCTTGAGAAACCCTTACTTTCATTGTTTCTTTCTGCCCATGTTTCCCCCATATCTTTCTCCTCCAATGTTACCCGTATTTTGTGCAGCCAAGTTTTTTCCCCATTTTCTCCTGTACAACCATGCATTGTTTTAATATATCATTTTCCTCCAATGAATTTATTCGAAACAAATATTTAACTGCTCTGTTTAGTTCTTTACCACTTCCTCATATCGTTCCTAGTTCCCTTTGAAGTACTCCATTTAGTTTAGAAGACAATAAACTGATAAAAAAGTAACTGGACTGGATTTTGTCCTCTTTCTAATACTGTAAACATGGTAACTGAATGGTTTCAGATGCGAATGAAGACATAAAAGTTGACTATAGTAATTCTGGCGTAAGGAAGTCACTCAACATAAACACCGCTAATGTATTAGTCCGCGCAGCACGTGGGGAAACGCGTGTGACTTAGCGCGCTGTCGGTAGTGAGAGATATTTGTCGTGTATGTGTTAAGTGAGATCGGTTATAATATCTACTGAAATAGCTTCAATTTAAAAGAGTAGCTTTAATTTTGGTGTCTATGCGTTGCATGGTGCCTATTAAATACAACAAGTTAACATTTAGTAACTTAAAGACATGCGTCTGTACTTATAAATCACGTATCTTACGTTTCTTTGGAGGCATGTCAAACTTTAGGTAACATTCTAGAGATTTCTGGCTGTCATCTACTGTGTGTGTATGTGTGCAGATTTCAAAAAAGACGTCATCCCCAGTATATAAAAATTCCTGTGGGGAACAGTTGAGTAAGTTTTAAAGTTGAGTTACTGACATGAGTCGGTCGGTGTGTTAGTGAGTGTGAGACAGCTGTGTGTGTCGTCGTGAGAAGATTCAAGCAGCGTCGTGGGTGATTGTAGATAATTAGGATATGAGAGACATACAATGCTAAGATAGACACCGAAAGGACATATGACACTCACATGACTTTCTCTACTCTTGTACTAACCATTCTTACAAACTCTTATTACTATATCTTCTTCATGTTAATTGAGATAAACATTTTTGCAACTTATTGCTTATTTCCTTGTAGGTGCAAGGGAATATTAGAATACAGTAGACTTTGTCCGATAGTCAAATGTTTGAGATTCTGTTGTCTTTGCACACTTAACATATAAAAAATGGAAAACGACGATCCATTTCACAAAAGCTCTAAGTTTTCCGAAACTTACACACATAACAATGAATATCTCCGAAATGGTTCACTCTACAAAAATATTTATTCAGACATAAATTGTATGTTTTAGCAGGATTTACATTTTTTGTATAGTATGATTTGGTCTATCTCTAACGGTTTACCAGTTATGCAAAAGTCGTCCTGAGTAAATACGACTACAGGGGCTATAGCCAGAAAATTCAAGATATACATTTCATTTTTCATAAAAATATCTCAAACATATGACATTTTAATAAAAATCGCTAGAGCCATTTTCAAGAAAATGAAAATTTCGAAAAATTTTCCATCTAAAGGGTAGTTTAAGGTGGGGCTATTTTCTTGAAAATCTTCGTGTCGCATCCTTGAAAGACATTAAACTCAAATACCAACTTTGGTTTTTAACCGACTTTTCATTTTTGAGTTGTCCACAGACTGACACAGACACACACATGGACCTTTTTCTAAAAATGCTTTTTTTGGATTCAGGGGTCTCAAAACATATATTTCCGGTGAAATCTCGACATCGAATTTTTGGGTGGAATAGAATACTTCCCCTACTTACCAGTAGAGAAAGTAAAAAGAAAACTCGGTATTTGTGATAAAAATTTTAGAAGATTAATTGATAGAAAAGTAACTGTAACTGTAGATTTCTCATTTTGTCACTGTGGTGTCAGAGGTGGGATTCGTCGAATTGTAATTTTGTTACATTATATATATATTTATATACATAAATGATATTAAGTAAAGCTAATGTATTTAACGTGAGCGTACAACAAAGACTTCAAATACCAAACGCAAGGGTTATAGTGCCATAGTCGATGTTATCTCAAAGAGAATAATCATTTATTCCTTGAGCTATAAATATGCCATTGGTAGGCATATATCAACACTAGGTTAGTTCAATAGAGTTTATTTTGGAGGATCCAGTCTGGCTGATGATTAACTTTGTTGAGCTTTTGTTCGTGAATCAGCCATGAATTATGATCATGGAAGATAATGCCTTCATTTCCAGTGGAAAGAACCCAACCTGCCACACACTGTTTGTTACTCCAGAGGAGGAAACCATGACGTGACTGAAGCATTACTTCCTGAATCTGCTGCTATATTTATCCCTCACAATATGCAAAAGAGGGACTTATTCACAAGATGTGCAATGCACCATTCAGAGCAATGACCAGGCTTTTTCATAGTTCAGTGTTCCACAGGGCGCCCACATGCGGCCAATTCATGTCACAGATAAGCTTCCGTTTCAAAAATAAAATCTCTTTTGCTGCACTCACATGATTTTCTCTACCCTTGTATTAACCATTCTTACAAACACTTATTCCTCTATCTTCTTCATGTTAGTTGTGATAAACATTTCTAGAAATTATCTTATTGCTTTTTCTTTGTAGGTAAAAGGGGAATATGCGAATACAGTAGGCTTTGAACGGTAGTCAAATGTTTTTACAGTGGTCACGACCTTCCATTTCAAAAAAAAAAAAGTTTAAGTATTCGAAACTCACACAAATAACAAGGAATATCTGCGAAAGGCTTCACTCCACAAAAAATAAACTTGCTCAGTCCTTTCAGTGTCTTTCTTCACTTCGCTATTTGTCGTAAACTAACTACGACGTCCTCGTAGCTCATTGATTTTCTTACCAAGCACACACGACACACACGCACGGCTGTCTTACACTCACTGACTCATTCCAGTAGCCTTAACAATAAAAGCTAAACTGTCTCATTTTATAGAGAGGCTGACGTTACACGGACCTTTCGAGAAGCTCTCTATATAAGGCACCGCGATGACTCACCTAGAAGTCTCAAGAAGGAGCTAGAAAAGCCCAATTTCTTTCTGCCGCTTTCATTGTTACAGTCACGTACACACAAACAGTTGCGCGAGGTAGCCTGGCCTTGAACGCCTGTTTTTCTCACCGACTCAGGATGTTGTGTAAAGTAGCCTGGACCCATCCGTCCATTATTGTGCGCCGAGCCCAACGTCACAGTGCAATGGGAATGTAGGAATTCAGAAAGCTTTATGTGATATTAACATTTTTAAGAGCTGGTCACTATCTGATGGTTTTGAAATTCTGTTCTCTTTGGTTGAATAACATTGTTAAAAAGTAGAATAAAAACTTCCCATTCCAGAAAATAATTATTGGAAAATTAAGCGAATACCACATAAAAATGTATTTGATATAAACTGCATGATATGTCTTAAAACGACAACAAATCAACAAATTCTTAGAGTGAATCGAACATCTACACAAAACACTAGAAACTAGCTGTCGGGTATAATCAACATTTTATTTATGTTTAGAAACAAAGTGTTTCAGTGTTACCATCATATCTAAATTATATTGTGACGCCGGGCGTGGCGCTAAACAAAGGACTGCCGGGGCTAAGCTTCCACACAGCATTCGCGTGGGCGAACATATGACTAACAATAAAGCGCCAAAACAAAGATTTTCTCTCTAGTGCCTTCGAGAAGGATCTATCGGCGTGTTTGAAGAAGTTCGCGAATATTTCTGTGATGTCATCTCCGCTATATAAGGAGGCGAGAAAACAACAGAGTAGTGAATATTTTAATATTATTCTTACAACTACAAGGAAATAAACAATAAGATAATTTGCACAAATGTTTATCTCAACTAACACGAAGAAGATATAGGAAGAATGGTTAGTACAAGAGTAGAGAAAGTCATGTGAGTGCAACACTTAGATTTTGTTACAATACTTCCAAGTTAAATAAGATTCTAAAAAGTGTATTTTAACAGTGCAGACTAATTTATTCCGTTTGCTGTAACTGAGGTTGTGTCACAGGATCTATTTTTAGAGCACAAGACAACAAAACTAGAGAAAATGTTACGGTTTGAATTACCTGATGCGATTAATCATTAGAAGAGTGTGATCGGCAGTGGAAAATGACTGAGGGAATTTCAGTGATGGGGTTTGTGAGTGACTTTCTGGTGCATAGCCAATGAAGGGTGTGAAAATTAATGGGCCCAATCAACAAGATTCTCACTTAAAATTTGGCAATTGACCAACAGAAAGGAAGAGTTGATAGAAAGGAAAAAGCAGGTCATTCAGTGCGAAAAGTCAAAATCAACATAGACTTCTTTGTTGACACCGCAATCACTCCATACAATCAGATTCAGGGAATATATTATCTAATTTTGTTCTCTTTTTTCATCATATAGGAAGGGCGCATAAACAACTAGGAGGCACTGAAAGGGCAAATGTACTCTATACTTCCATCTACAGTGACTCCGGCATAAGCAAGCCACTAAATATCAACACTGCTAATGTATTAGTTCGCGCAGCACGTGGGGAAACGCGGGTGAGTTTGCGCGCTGTCGGTAGCGAGAGACATTTGTCGTGTATGTGTTACACGAATTCGGTTATATCTGCTGAAATAGCTTCCATTTAAAAGAGCAGCTTTAATTATGGTCTCAAACCACGACCAACGCCCGATGACAAAGAAAGACTAATGGACAAGTGCAACCAAAGTGTAAAAGTTGTGAGACTAAACCACCAAACCGCGGACAACGTCGGGCATTTCAGCTAGTAACAAAGAAACACAAGGCTATTTGACAAATACAACCTAAGTCTATATGTTGTAGTTCTAAACCGTCAAACCACGGACAACGTCGGGTATTTCAGCTAGTAACAAAGAAACACAAGGCTATTGGACAAGTACAACCTAAGTCTAAATGTTGTAGTGATAAACCATCAAACCACGGACAACGTCGGGTATTTCAGCTAGTCACAAAGAAACACAAGGCTATTGGACAAGTACAACCTAAGTCTAAATGTTGTAGGGATAAACCGTCAAACCACGGACAACGTCGGGTATTTCAGCTAGTAACAAAGAAACACAAGGCTATTGGACAAGTACAACCTAAGTCTAAATGTTGTAGGGATAAACCGTCAAACCACGGACAACGTCGGGTATTTCAGCTAGTAACAAAGAAACACAAGGCTATTGGACAAGTACAACCTAAGTCTATATGTTGTAGTGATAAACCATCAAACCACGGACAACGTCGGATATTTCAGTTAGTAACAAAGAAACACAAGACTACTGGTTTGTTTAAATATCCCAGAAGGGAGGAAAACTATAAATGATGATGATGTTAAATCTGAAAGTAAGAACTCCCAATTTTATCGTTTGTGCCACAACATGAACTGCTACAGCAATTCTTCTTGTGCTCTGGAAGTTTAGCAACTATCATTTTTCTTGTTTAGATACCGACAAGTGCTTCCTTCATAGACTGGCGTGATGATACGTCAATATATCATCTTCCTTAAATTTAGCATCTTGTCTGCCAAAGAACTTTTTGTGGGGGGAAACTTTCTGGTTTTAATACTTTAGTCAGGAATTTTAGTCCTTTACAGAAGTTCTGAGCTAGTGATGGCGATTATTTGCCTAACTCCTTATCATTTATTTATAAAATAATGAATTTTACAACACAGTAATAATTCTAGACGTATATTACGTCATATTAAGGGAACCTGGGAATGGGAAATGTCCTCCAAATCTTCAGGCATTGACTAACAGTCAAATGTTTTAGATTCCAACATTTTTTTAAAGGTCTATCTGAGGAGAGAAACTATAGACAAAAGAGGGAAAGTGTGACAAACAGGTAATATGATGCATATGTGTAGAAAAATTGTTTTTTTTTTCCCTAGAACTTACATTTTTTAATACACTATCTGTTCCATGCGCACTAAATTTTGTGTTATGCTCCTAGAATTTTTCAAGCATGTATTCCATTTGTGTGACTTTAACCAGTCTTTAGTTTAAAAATCTAAAAGTTTGTTTAAATTAAATACACAAAAAAAATCTGATCTGCTGCAGTCACATGACTTTCTCTACTCTTGTACTAACCATTCTTACAAACTCTTATTCCTATATCTTCGTGTTAGTTGAGATAAACATTTGTACAAATTATCTTATTGTTTACTTCCTTGTAGGTGCAACGAGAATATGGGAATTCTATTCTATTTGCACGGTCAACGTATAAAAAAATGAATAGCGATGTTCCATTTGACAAAAGTATAACCTCTAGAAAACTTACTCAAATAACAAGGAATTTCTCCGAAATGGTTCAGTCTACGAAAAACTTTATTTTGACATAAATTGTGTATTTTAGCAAGATCTACATTTTTTGTACAGTATAATTTGGTCTATCTCTAACGGTTTACCAGTTATGCAAAAGTCATCCAGAGTAAATACGACTACAGGAGCTATAGCCAGAAAATTCAAAATATACATTTCATTTGTCATAACAACATCTCAAAGATATGACAGTTTAATCAAAATCGTTAGAGCCATTTTTAAGAAAATAAAACGTTTCAAAAAATGTTTCAGGTAAAGGGTAGTTTAGGGTGGGGCTATTTTGTTCAAAATCTTCGTGTCGCATCCTTGAAAGACATTAAACTTAGATACTAAGTTTGGTTTTTAACCGAGTTTTCGTTTTTGAGTTATGTTGTCCACAGGGACACAGACACACACACACAGACACACACACAGGCCTTTTTCTAAAAATGCCTTTTTTGGATTCAGGGGGTATCAAAACATATATTTCCGGTGAAATCTCGACATCGAATTTTTGGGTGGAATACAATACTTCCCCTACTTACCAGTAGAGAAAGTAATCATATAGAAAATTCAGATATCTGTGCCAGGATCCCTTAAGGTATTAAGAATAGAATATTTGGGTGTTAACGGGGCAGATATTTTGTTCGCTACAGTCAGCCAAGTGACGTCACGTGCATGGGAGGATGTTCGACAGTAAATTGTGTCGCCTTGACTCCTTTTCCGTTCGTTCGAAGGCTCTCTGTCCCGCGCCGATGTCCAGTCAAGCATTTCCGAAGGCAATTGTCTTGAAAGTGGGGGGATGGAAGAGAAGAGGGTAAAAAGGAAGTGATTCTCTTGCCTTGCGTGCGACAGACGCCCCAGTTCCGCTCCTGGCGATTAGTCCATTCTCTACGTGTACACTTTAACTTCCCGCTTCTCTTTGCATTTTTCTGTTTCTCTTTGTCCTCTTTCCTTACTTCTTTCTGCCTCATTGATCCCCCCCCCCCTCCTCCATGGGACGCATGGACTAAGGCTGGGAAGGCGGCCGAAGGGAATAAGAAGTACTTTTAATTTCCACATTTCAGGAGCTGGCGGTTACACCGTTCGCTTACTACCAACGCGGCCTGGATTCGATCCTAGGAACCCACATGTGGTGGACGAAGCAGCTTTTTCTCCGGTTTTCCCCACACTCATTCCACCAACTGCTCCATCATCACCTTTCCAATCATCCATTTCGCCTGTATTTCATATCATATAACTATAACAATAAATAATAAATGTTTAACAATATAATTAATAATTGTATGTAATGTTTATAATTAATAATTTAATTTTACATATTTGTTATTTGTTGTTTAGTAATAGTTGTAGTTTTGTGAGAGTGATGTTATATTTTGTTGTAATGAGATAAATTTTATCCTTATTTTATTTCTTTTTATCCTATAAATTATATAAAAAACTCACTATCTTACATTTGACGAAAGGAGGTTTTTCAAAAACAAACTTATTTAGATATAAATTGTGTGTTTTAGCGAGAACTACATTTTTGTGCAGTAAGATTTTGTCTATCTCTTACGGCTTATCAGTTATGCAAAAGTCATCCAGAGTAAACAGGATTACATAGGCTATAGCCAGAAAATTCAAAATATACATTTCATTTGTCATAAAAATATCTTAAACATGTCATTTTAATCAAAATTGTTAGATCCATTTTCAAGAAAATCAAAATTTTCGAAACATTTTCCACATAAAGGGTGGTTTAGGGTGGAGCAATTTTCTTCAAAATCGCAACCTTGAAAGACATTAAACTTAAATACCAACTTTGGTTTTTAACCGAGTTTTCGTTTCTGAGTTATGTTGTCCACCGACTGACACACACACACATACACACAGATACCTTAAAACATATGTCGACATCGAATTTTTCGGTGGAATACAATTTCCTCATCTACTTTATTATACAGAGTATGGAAAGTAAAAATTTATGTAAACATAAATTGTGTTTTAGCGAGTTCTAATTTTTATATAGTAAGATTTGGTGTATCTCTGACGGTTTACCATTTATGCAAAAGTCATCATGAGTAAACAGGACTACATAGGCTAGTGCCGGGAATTTCAAAATATAAATACCATATGTCATAAAAATATCATAAACATGGCATTTTGCAGAGTAAGGAAAGTAATGTGGGTGCAAAACATGAGATTTTTTTGTGGATTGAACCATTTCAGAGGTATTCCTTGTTATCTGTGTCGTTTTACAACAGATACCACTCTCAAATGGGAGATCGTCATTCACTGTTTCATCTCTTAGCCATACAGATAGCGAACAGGTTTAAACATTTGACTATCACAGAGGAGCAAGTGTTTGTAAGAATAGTCAGTACAGGAAGTTGGGTATTAGCTAGAAACAAGAATATACAGTTATTTGACAGAGGAATGCTGATGCGGATACTTCAGCCCCAAGTCCGCCCCCCCCCCCCCCCCTCACGCCCTTGCCGTTAATTTGTTGTCCCGCCACACTCTCTTCTTCCCTGCACTTCTGTTCTATTACAAATCCCAAGAGACGGAATTAGAAGCCTGCCTCGAATGGTCGTTAGACGTTTCCGCCTCACAACACCATCCCTTCCACGTTACAACAGTGATACCCTTAATGGGTAGCAAGAGGCAGAAAGAACAAGACATAAGTACAAGGGAATTTATTTCACAATAATAGTTCAAGTACCTGACTGTAATCTAACAAGGCCTGAGAAATATTTATCTTTGTGCTAAACCATTAAAACCTGCGCTTTACTTCTGGTCTAAGTGGACTCTGAACATACAGAAATTATACCGTAGTGAGCTAAATTATCACTGTTCTTAAGTTCTTAATGGCTTTTTCCTGAAATTTCATCATTATCGACACCAAGATAGGCCAGGTTGGGCGATCTACCCAATCCTGTTTGTATACATTAATATTTATGTTATGTATTATTACTTTCTCTACTGGTAAGTAGGGGAAGTATTGTATTCCACCCAAAAATTCGATGTCGAGATTTCACCCGAAATATAGGTTTTGAGACCCCCTGAAACCAGAAAAAGTATTTTTAGAAAAAGGTCCGTGTGTGTGTCTGTGTATCAGTCTGTCAGTCTGTGGACAGCATAACTCAAAAACAAAAAGTCACTTAAAAACCAAACTTGGTATTTAAGGGACACTGGGACTGAAATTTGAAAGTTCCACATTTTTTGATAGATTTCCCTGAAATTTTTACTGTGTTTGTATTTATATAAGAATAGGAGGTGCGCCAAATTTAATTAAAATTGCATAATTCGTTTATGATATATAAATTATTTTATGAATTTAATAGGCACATTTTCAAAATAGAGCTCGCGTCTATTGACTTTTCAAAATTCATTTATATTTGCAGAATTGATACTGTAAAACATAGGTAACAATTTTATGTTGAGATATTTCAAATACGTTTTTTGATTATGCTGTACATATTTTTTTAATAACAAAGAAAATTTAATCTTAAAAATCATTGATTTTTTCATACAAAAAAAAGTTTTTGGAATTCTTGTTAATGATAAAATCAATATTGAATCATAGTTTTGTCTAGCTGCTATTTATGAATACTTTTGGAAATTTTCATTGAATTTGAAGCAAAACTCAGGCGCGAACTTCTTTTGGAATGTGCAGAAATGTAGTTTTGAGAAAAACAGGCTTTTATATAGGAGCATCCTGTGTACGTTAAGGAAAGAGCACTATTTGAAAGGGCCGTAATGACCACATGGAGTGGGGAATATGAAAAATGTTAGCTGATCCAAATGCACAGGTGTTCCAGGAACATTTTAAGGTAAAAAAACAATTTTCGACTTTTTGACAATTTTGACCAAAATTTCACTCCCAGTGTCCCTTAAGTTTAATGTCTTTGAAGGATGCGACACGAAGATTTTGAAGAAAATAGCTCCACCCTACACTACCCTTTACATGGAAAATTTTTCGAACATTTTTATTTTCTTGAAAATGGCTCTAGCGATTTTTATTAAAATATCATATGTTTTAGATATTTTTATGACAAATGAAATATATATCTAGAATTTTCTGGCTATAGCCCCTGTAGTTGTATTTACTCTGGACGACTTTTGCATAACTGGTAAACCGTTAGGGATAGACCAAATCTTACTCTACAAAAAAATGTAGATCTTGCTAAAATACACAATTTATGTGCAAGTAAATTTTCTTGTAAGGTGAACTATTTCGGAGATATTCCTTGAGATGTGTTTGAGTTTGGGAAAACAGAACTTTCGTTAAATGGATCATCGTTGTTCATTTTTTTATATGTTAAGTGTGCAAAGACAACAGAATCTTAAACATTTGACTAAATCTCAAAGCCTACTGTATTCTAATATTCCCCTTGTACCTATAAGGAAATAAGCAATAAGATAATTTGTGCAAATGTTTAGGTCAACTAACACGAAGAAGAGTTTGTAAGAATGGTTAGTACAAGAGTTTCGGTATAAAGAAAGCCATTTTCACGCAATTCTTGAACCACATGTATCAAGAAGTCCACATTGTGATACAAAAGAACAAAAGCAACTTGAAGTATTCGTGCTGAAGGAGAGAATGTCTTCTACTACATTTTTCCTCGCTAAATAAACGAGCGGTGCGTTGTTGAGAGGAATTTCTATTTCGTCGTCCCCAACAACAGGGTAAACCGAGCGAGCGGGCGCCATCCATCTTGGCTGTAAGTCGATTGCCTACATCTGTATCTTCTTCCACAGTAATGTTTCAGTTACGACAGTCGAAGATATTGCTCCTCACGACAGAGAAGATCACTACCAATAATGCAACGCAATTTCGACGTCTTCTTTGTGCTAGCGGTTATATGGCCCTAAGCTACAACACTGCGAAACTGCAGGCACTTCTGTATCGCCTGCCTGCCTACTTGCCTGCCTGCCTGGCTGTCTGCCTGCCTGCCTGCTTGCCTGACTGCCTGCCTGCCTGACTGGCTGCCTGCCTGCCTGCCTGGCTGCCTGCCTGGCTGCCTGCCTGCCTACCTGCCTGCCTGCCTGGCTGCCTGCTTGCCTGTCTGCTGTATTTGCAGGGCAACTCTACTCTTGTAGTAACCATTCTTACAAATTCTTATTGTATATCTTCTTCGTGTTAGTTAAGATAAACATTTGTACAATTTATCTTATTGCTTATTTCCTTATAGATGCAAGGGGAATATTAGAATACAGCAGGCTTTGTGCGATAGTCAAATCTTTTTTACCTTTGAAATTCCGTTCCTTTACACACTTAACATATAAAAAAATGAACAACGATGTTCCATTTCACGAAAGTTTCAAGTTTTCCGAAACTCACGCACTTAACAAGGAATATCTCCGAAATGGTTCACCCTACAAGAAAAGAAAATTTAGTCAGACATAAATTGTGTATTTTAGCAAGATATACATTTTTTGTATAGTATGATTTGGTCTATCTCTAACGGTTTAGCAGTTATGCAAACGTCGTCCAGAGTAAATACGACTACAGGGGCTATAGTCAGAAAATTCAAGATATACATTTCATTTGTCATCAAAATATCTCAAACATATGACATTTTAATCAAAATCGTTGAAGCCATTTTCAAGAAAATTAAAATTTTCTAAAAATTTTCCATGTAAAGGGTAGTTTAGGGTGGAGCTATTTTCTTCAAAATCTTCGTGTCTCATCCTTGAAAGACATCAAACTTAAATACCAAGTTTGGTTTTTACTCTACTTTTCGTTTTTGAGTTATGCTGTCCACAGACAGACGCACACTCACAGACCTTTTTCTAAAAATGCTTTTTTTTATTACAATACTTCTCCTACTTACCAATAGAGAAAGTACAATAATGTAAGTACTATATAATGTAACATCCACATGTTTTTTTCTACTCCCTTTTCTTTTACAAAACACGATCGCATTTCTTTCTGTACTTGGCCTTCAACATAGAATTCATACAATTTTCTCTACACGGTTTTCTTTTATGGAACTGACTCACAGCTCTTTCTCAATTAGTGCAAATTTATATATGTTTGAGACTGTAATGGAACATCTTACATTCACATAGGTTTCGCTACTTGATATTCTTCCTATGGTATTTCAGAATGTTCAACAGTGCCTCTGCACTGTGTTTTTCTCTAAGAAGAATGAAAAGCAAAACATCAGTGAATTAGTTAAATTATTTACATCTATTGTGGAAACATCGTTGAATAATTCATGTTTAAAACGTTTTCAACACAACAAAAGTAATAATTGGACATTATAATGCTACAAAAATAGAGCTTCCGTAAGATAGGGGGTTTAGACACAGTGAATTGATGGAGCCAAGCGGGCAATTAGGGTGAGAAAACGGCAGAACAAGGCATTAAATCGGAAATAATGGGGAAGTGTCTGCACGGAAGACCAGAGCAGAGAAAGAAATCACCACATCCAATATATAGTCTAAATTACTGTAATAAAATTAAGTCATCAAACATTAAGCAGTTCAGAGCAATCTCACAAATTTGTGTATTCATTTGAAAACCAACGACTTCTTCAAAACACTGTGAGTGGGGGGGGGGGGCTCTTTTATTTCAATTCTGGCTTATTTAACGCAGGTTTTGTAAGATTTTCCCCCTTGGGCAAACAAAATGAGCCTGTCTGGAACGCACACGTACCTATCTACACACATGACAGATGGACAGACCTACCTGTTGAAAACTGCAACTTATTTGGTACTCATGGGGTTGTTCCCTGCAGTTAAAGTACTCTGGTGTTCCACACATGACTCATTTTTACTTTCTCTGCTACGTGTAGCAAGTAGAGGAAGTATTGTATTCCACCCAAAAAAATTCTATCGATATTTCACCGGAATATGTCTTTATGTGTCTGTCTGTCTGCCCATCTGTCACTCTATGGGCAGCAAAACTCAAAAACGAAAAGGATGCGATACGAAGATTTTGAAGAAAATAGCCCCACTCTGAGCCACTCTTTACGTGGAAAATTTGTACTTTCTTGAAAATGGCTGTAACGATTTTGATTAAAATGTCATATGTTTGAGATACTTTTATGACAAATGAAATGTATATCTTGAATTTTCTGGCTATAGCCCCTGTAGTCGTATTTACTCAGGACGACTTTTGCATAACTGGTAAACCGTTAGAGATACACCAAATCATACTATACAAAAAATGTAGATCTTGCTAAAATACACAATTTATGTCTTAATAATTTTCTTGTAGGGTGAACCCTTTCGGAGATATTCCTTGTTATGAGTGTGAGTTTTGGAAAACTTAAAACTTTCGTGAAATGCAGCATTGTTGTTCATTTTTTTATATATTAACTGTGCAAAGAGAACGGAATCTCAAAGCTTTAAAACATTTGACTATCGCCCATGGCCTACTGTATTCTAATATTCCCCTTGTACCTACAAGGAAATAAGCAATAAGATAATGTGTACAAATGTTTATCTCAGCTAACACGAAGAAGATATAGGAATAAGAGTTTGTAAGAATGGTTAGTACAAGAGCAGAGAAAGTCATGTGAGTGCAGCACACCAGATTTTTAAGTTATGCTGTCCACAGACCAACAGGCACACAGACAAACTCGCATGGAACTTTTTATAAAAATGCTTCTTTTGGGTTCAAGGGGGCCTCAAAACAGATGTTTTCCGTGAAATTTCGACATCGAATTTTTGAGTGGAATACAATACCTCTTCTACGTAGCAGAGGAAGTAAAAACCGTTTAATTTGATCTTGGGGAAGTGCTCGTGAATTTCGAGAGTTGAGCCGTTTTTGCACGGAGACGGAGGTTTCAGGAATGGCCGGAGGTAGCGCACACGCCGAGTGGAGTAAAAGGATTTCAACATAAATATTTCTTTGGCGAAAAGAAAGGGCTTGCACAACCTGCCTTTTTTTTTCTTCTTCCGTGCTTCTCTTTTGTTTGTTTCTTTCCTCCTTTCCTTTCTGTTCCCCTTCCCTTTCCCCCATCTTTCTCATTACAGTCATTACCTTACATTTCAGTTTTCAATACTTTTTCCATGATTTTCTATTCATACGCCGCGTATTTAATATTCACAGTAATGTTTTCGGATATTGACCAATCACAATTATATGCAAAGTATAGCAGAAGCGATGCATTCCATTCAAAAATTCATTGGGAATGGGTAGGAATATATTTCGGTATCTTCTGAATCCAAAATAAAAAATCTGATGTGTTGCACTCACATGACTTTCTCTACTCTTGTACTAACCATTCTTACAAACTCTTATTCCTATATCCTCTTCGTGTTAGTTGAGATAAACATTTGTGCAAATTATCTTATTGCTTATTTCCTTGTAGGTAACTAACTAAACCCCGGCGCAACAGCCCATGAAGGGCCAAGGCCTACCGCCCAGCCGCTGCGTCCCCCACCTCTGCCCACTACAGGCGTCATTGGTGAGGTGCAGTACTGGAGGGTGGGACGTGGTCAGCGCCCCGAGCCCTCCCGGCCAGTTATGCGGTGTTCTAGACCTGGGGCTGCTACTTCTCCATCAAGTAGCTCCTCAATTGGTCCCCCCGGGACCTAACGAGGCTGATTGCACCCCGTGCCAGACCTCCCAGAGGGGATAAAATCCCCATGCTGGTACCGGGGATCGAACCCGGGTCCTCCGTGCCAGAGGTAAGTGCGCTACCGACTGCGCTACGGAGGTGGTCATTTCCTTGTAGGTACAAGGGGAATATTAGAATACAGTAGGCGTTGAGCGATAGTCAAATGTTTTAAAGCTTTGAGATTCCGTTCTCTTTGCTCGGTTAACACATAAGAAAAATGAATTGCGATGTTCCATATGCCAGAAGTATAAGTATTGCAACACTCACAAAAATAACAAGCAAATTTACCGGCATAGTTCACTCTACAAAAGAATTATTTAGACAAATTGTGTGTTTTACCGAAATCTACGTTTTGGTATAGTGTCTCTTACGGTTTACCAGTTGTGCAAGTCATCCAGAGTAAACAGGACTTCATAGGCTATAGCCAGAAAATTCACATTTCATTTGCTATAAAAATATCTCAAATATACGGCATTTTAATCAAAATCCTTAGAACCACTTTCAAGAAAATCAAAATCTTCGTATGTTTTTGCATGCAAAGGGCAGTTAAGGGAAGGAATGAGGAACTTTCTTCAAAATCTTCGAGCCGCATCCTTGAAAGACATCAAACTTAAATACCAAGTTTGGTTTTTAAGCGATTTTTCGTTTTTTAGTTACGCTGTCCACAGTCTCACAGACACACAGGCGCGCGCGCGGATCTTTTTGTAAAAATGCTTTTTCTTTATTTAGAGGGCCCCAAAACATATTTCTGATGAAATCTGCACATCGAATTTTTGGGTCAATTTATTTCAATCGACAATGCTCTCCGGCGGTTAACAATGTCTAGAAGGTTTTCTGAAATTGTCCTTTTACCGTTGATAGAAGCGATGAGAATTCAATCTCTGGGTGGTTTAGAAAAATGACAGGTTTTTTAATATAATTGCTTAAAACTCCTTTCACTGGATATGTTGCCGAGGAAGTTATTTATTCTCGTCTAATTAATCAACCAATCAACACTACTTTTAGCACAAATAAAATTCGGTACAAGCCTGTTGGTTTTTAAGCAATTTGGTGTGATAAAATGCACGTCTGTCTCGTTTGACAGACTGACTAGCAGGGTCTATCGAAAAAAGAAAAAGCGACGATCTAAAATACAGTGATATTGGGTCGTTCAACAATATACGAGAAGTGACCGGGTGACTTTGGATACGGCGAGCGACTTTGTGTACGTGACAATTAACAATGCTGCCGGCAAAACATAAAGGAGGTCCAGGGCTACAAGACACCTGGTGACTGTGTATATGAGATCGAACAGCGCGATAACACCGTAGTGTCCAACAATCACTAGAATCTTCTTCGCTGAGTCATGTACACCTGTATGTGGAAATACCTCGGAGGTTACGTCACGCCGGCACCGGTATAAATAGGACAGACAGTGATCAGTTAGAATTTAGCTTTTGGTGCCAGAGTAGTTGTCGGCCAGCCTGTCAGCGAGTATGCATGTGTCATCGAGTGATTGTATCGTAATAGTAAAGCTATAAGAGACAATGAAACTGGAGAAAGGCATTGAAAGAAGGTTATCGGAAGAACAATTGTGAGTTGTAATAGTTTAGAAACTGTTACCAACGAGAAGGAAATTGGGCATTTCTAGTAAAATTTAGGGGAAAATAAAGGGTTAGAACAAAACGGATTTTGCATTTTTGCGCCTTTTGTTACAATACATTGGTTTCGCTATTCCCATCCGTGAGGTTACCCCCTTTTTGTTCATTTTCTTCCTATATTTATTATTGAGTATACATAGAGTATTAGTGATTATTATTATTATTATTATTATTATTATTATTATTATTATTATTATTATTATTATTATTATTATTATTATTATTATTATTATTATTATTATTATTATTATTATTATTATTATTGATTTCCTTTTAAATAATTAATGCTGTTAAACTGTCTATAAACTTCAGTATCAAAGTGAAGACAGTAAAAGGACCGGTTCATGGTTAAGAGAAGAAAACAATTGTGAGTTATAATATCCCGAAAGACTAAAGACTGTGTTAACGTCAGTATAAGAGAACTGTATTTACAAACACTTAGATGAAACATAAGGCGATAGAAAAGTAACTGGTGTGCATTTTGTCCTTTGTCACAATGTCAATAGTATGAAAACTGACGCCCGAAGACAAATTATGCATTTTTCGTATTCACGAATGTTTCAATTGTTTTATTTTCAGAATTAAAATTTGAAAAGTTGTTGAATTTCTCTCACAAATGTCCTTAATTTCATTCTAGGCTTTGTAGAAAATAATATGTGTACCTTTATATCGTTCTTCCACTGGCTAGCAGAGCATTTTCCATTTCAGCCTCTGGGCGGACATTCCGAGTTCTTTTGCTTTGTCACCTTAAAACAGAAGAAGGGAGGAGATGAACCTTTAACACACACGCACACAAGATTGCGGCAAAAATTATAATTTCCATTGTCGTGGTGTCCCTAGGGCGCTGCAGGAAAACTTCCCACGCAACTATGTGCGAAATGTCAGACAACTATTCGGAGGGGTAATAAAATTATTGTGACTTTTTGTCACAAGAGAGAATCCAGCAAAGAGTTTATATTGCTCTTTTCTCTTAGTTGAAACAAACACATCACACGCCTCCAGGCAAATTAAACTACGCTTTTACAACTCAAAAAGTCCAAATGTAATAGTTTCTAGCTCAATTCTCCAACCAATAAGACTTTAAGGCTGGTTGCATAAAAGTTAATCCGAGTTCAACTACCTGAGTTCATCTGAGTTCAAGCTGAACTTATATCAAGGTTATACAACGAACACTCTAAGTATATGGCATCTTCAGGTAAAATAAAATCTAGCTGGTGAATTTTACTCAGTTGAATTCATTGAACTTAGATTGGCATAACTGTAGAAGTGAGATATAGGTTGTACAACTTTAAAATAATCAAATGGCGATTAATGCATTTATAAGTTCTCTACTACGTATAATAAGCAGGGAAGTGTTGTGTGGCATCCAAAGAGGCCCCCTGAATCCAAAAAGAGCACTTTTAGAAAAAGGCCCGTGTGTGTCTGTCAGTCTGTGGACAGCATAACTCAAAAACAAAAAGTAGGTTAAAAACCAAAGTTAGTATTTAAGTTTAACGTCTTTCAAGGATGCGACACGAAGATTTTGAAGAAAATAGCCCCACCTGGAACATTTTTCGAAAATTATGATTTTCTTGAAAATGGCTCTAACGATTTTGATTAAAATGTCATATGTTTGAGATATTTTTATGACAAATGAAATATATATATTTAATTTTCTGGCTATAGTCCCTGTAGTCGTATTTACTCTGGACGACTTTTGCATAACTGGTAAACCGTTAGAAATAGACCAAATCATACTACACAAAAAATGTAGATCTTGCTAAAATCACAATTTATGTCCCAATAAATTTTCTTGTAGGGTGAACCATTTCGGAGATATTCCTTGTTATGTGTGTGAGTTTCGGAAAACAAAACTTTCGTGAAATGGAACATCGTTGTTTGTTTTTTACATGTTAAGTGTGCAAAGAGAACGGGATCTCAAAGCTTTAAAAGATTTGACTATCGCACAAAGCCTACTGTATTCTAATATTCCCCTTGTACCTACAAGGAAATAAGCAAGAAGATAATTTGTACAAATGTTTATCTTAACTAACACGAAGAATATATAGAAATAAGATTTTGTAAGAATGGTTAGTACAAGAGTAGAGAAACTCATGTGAGTGCGGTGCATCAGATTGTTCTTGCAGTCTTTTTATTTTTTCCTATACTCTTGTTACCTTTTCCAGGACACAACTGAATAGAATTGGGGAGAGTGCGTCTCCTTGAGCTACACCCGTATTAATTTGAAATTCTTCTGATATTTTACCCATGCATTTTACTTTCGACTTAGTGTCTGTAAGATTGTCTGCAATTATAGTTATTATTTTTGAATGAACTCCCAAATTCTTCTTAGATGGAAAATATTGATGTTCTATCTATTGAGTCATATGCTTTCTTGAAGTCCACGAAGGTGATTTTTTTCTTGTTATTCTGTTCCGAATTATTGTTTTCGAATCTAATATCCGTTGTGAAAAAGATCTAACTTTTCGAAATCCACCTTGATATTCATCTAGTTTATTATTATGATTATTATTATTATTATTATTATTATTATTATTATTATTATTATTATTATTATTATTATTACTACAACTACTACTACTACTACTACTACTACTACTACTACTACTACTACTACTACTACTACTACTACTACTACTACTACTACTACTACTACTACTACTAAGAAAACGGAGTTTCAAGGACATTACATAGCGAGCAGTTTTAATACATTTGAGTATCAGTTAAAATACTACTATATTCCCACATTCCCCTTGTACCTACAAGAAAATTAGCAATATGGTAATTTATACAAATGTTTATCTGGACTACCATGAAGAAGAAAGCAATAGTTTTATTGTTTGCAGGAATAGTTTGTACAACAATAGAGAAGGTCATATGAGTGCTGCACCTTTTTGTCACGTGATCGTGCAGTTTCCCTGTTGTGTTGAATGGAATCTAGTGTTACAGCTTCATCATGTGGACACTCACCATGATGAAGTATGTGTGTAAGGGCTGAGAATTAATTTAAAAAAATAACACGGACCTGCACGTTCAATCACGGTGCACGTGGCGCAAAGAACGCGTGGAAAACAACAAGGGAATTGCATTATTAACATGTGGATTAATTTAAGGTCATGTGTTGGGGGAGAGGTGCATTGTAATGCCCCTGAATGAAAATGTCATGCTGTAAAATATAGCGGCGTGCATAATTCTAAGGATAAGAGCTTTGTTAATTCAGGGGCAATGGGAACACTGCCAGCTGCGTTTAGGATTTAAAATGCTAATGTAGCGAATCTTTAGTGGCACCGTAAAAATTGTACAATTGAAACTGCTCATCCCTACAATAGGGGACCTGTACGTTGAAGCTTAGCCAAGAATTTCAACACAGGATAACGCAATACCTCCAGCGAAACACCACTTTCCTGACAAATCTATGCTAAAGCCACTTAGTACAGTCATTAAAAAAATCTGAGGCAGTATTTCTGTGTAAGCCCTCTGCAATGATATGAAATGTGAACATAGAGGCAGCAGAAAGGCCCCCCGACATTATCAAGTTTACATACAGACAGCATAGACTGACTTCTTTTGTCTTGTGCTATGAAGAAGAAAGTGAAATGAATTAAAATTTAATGTCTCGATGTAAAGTTTTGATTATAAAACATAAACTGACAAAGAACAGTGCATTTTTTGTGATTTTTCAAGAGTGAACTATAACGCAAGTAATAATTATTGTGATGGAACCATCGGGTGAGTTTTACCAGAAAAAATTAACTTTAAAATAATTCTTGTCTGTGCCTACTAATTAGAGACAGAACACGCCATTGTTATCAGGTTGCATCATTTACCGCTGATAACCTCACATAAAAACATTCTTGCCACTAACTGATGACTCGTGCATTTCTGCTTAAGTATTGTGATGGTGTTATAACTGCAGGAAACTGATTTTGCTTGTGTATATAATTAAATAATTATGCCTGCGTTGCTTTCCTATTGTCTGTATACAGGATAGAAGGTACTATTTTGGTCAAAATAACCTAGCTAATACATGCAGGTATAAGAAATATAAAATATTAAATTTCCATCGGTGTTGAAATGTTCAGTTTTCGCTGATATAAATGGCAACACTAAGCTAAAGAGTTTGTCCCCGAACGTGCCAGTGGTGTACTGCTCTTAGATGTAAACAAAACAGTCGCAGTGTGCGTTTACCGTACCGCTGGTGTGGCCAATATCTCGGGCAAATCCACACGAATCAAAATGTTATGCGTGAATGTTACCAAAATGATATATTTTTTCAAGTAATAATGAAGAGTCAGTTTTCCATATTTAATCGAGCCAAAAAATGCGGTTAAAACAGATTATCCCAATAATTTACCTGGCTATTATCCATTACTTGATGAAACAACAATAATTGCTTTTAGTATACATGCGTGGCTCAGTTGGTTAGACACTGACGTACTAATCCTAGGGTCGCGGGTTCAAATCCAGCCCAGACCGATGGTTTTTAAGTGTGCTTAAAAACGACTGCTCCATGTCAGTAGATTTACTGGCATGTAAAAGAACTCTTGCGGGACAAAATTCCGGCACACCAGTGACGTTGATGTGATCCTGGCAATTGACAGCGTCGTTAAACAACAAAAGAATTTAAATAATTTTTAGTATACAAATAAATAAGCCTTGTTTTATTTTCGTAAAACAATTGCGTGGTGAAGTAAACACGGTGATCTCCTTGTCATATATAACAACTGAAGCTGCCACCCCACCTACCAATGCTTATACCTGGTGCATGAACATGTCGCCTGCACTTTCCTTCCCCCTCACTTTCAGTATTACCTCCCCTAACGTCACGTGACGGCCGTTCAACCATCAAGGTGAGAACATAACATAAATTTTGCATGACATTTTAATATTACATTGTGAATAAATTAATTTGAAGCTAGATGGTTCCAAATATTTGACCCATCGTGCAGAATCTCTGGTTAATGTATGGCAAAATGATAACTTTTCGAAGAGAATTCCTAAATCCAGGATTGTTTTAACAGAGGCAATAATAATTATGTTTTGACTGTTGAATGTTCACAAATACTAGCACAGGAGCTAAATTACGTGTATAATTGCCAAGATAATTAAGATAAGAGGTGTCGCGTGAGACAAAGCTGTAGAACATGATGCTGCACTTTGCGTCCTCGTGTTGGAATCTTCTGTTTCCTGACTAATTAGTACAGGTAACAAAACGCTTATACTCAACACGTAGTTCAGTCAGGTGAAAGAAACAGATTATGTTTCACTTTATGTATATATAAGCTGATAACAGGATCTCAAATGCGAACCAAGTTATACTCAGGTGGAGATTTCACATTCTGGTCCCCTCAGAGCCCAAAAACACACTGGTCCGTATGTCTGTCTGTAAACACCATAAGTAAACAACGAGAAATAAGTTAAATTTTTATATTTAGCTTTAGTATCCTCAAAGCATGCGACATAAGCGTTCGTTTATCACCTAGGTGGATGGGTTCGATCCCAGGGACCCGCATGTGGTATTCGTGGTGGACGCAGTGGCGTCAGGGTGAATTTTCTTCAGTCATTCCATCAACTGCTCCATTATCACCTTTCCAACCATCGATTTAGCCTGCATTTCGTACCATCCTCTTCCTCACTCTCATACTGACCACTTCACTCTGTCCAGTCCATAGGTTCCTGTGCTCTCCGACAGGCGTCTGACACTAGGCACTGGCTTGTAAGTCCTACAAAAGAGGAGGTGTTAATCTGCAAGATGTGCGTGACTGTTGGCAGGAATGGAAACAAAAGAGGAATTTGCGAACATGTTTTCTTATTTACAAATTTAAAGCTTTTCCTAGAGAACTGCTCACAATATCTTAATTTCTAACATCGACTGCAATGTTATAACACTATATTGAATATGTCATTGAATATTTTGAAGCAAATTCTTCCACCATAAACTGTCCTTTACCCGGCAAATATTTAGAATATTTTATTTTTTTAAAAAATGGTTCTAATGATTTTAATTAAAATTCCCCATGTTTAAGATACTTTTATGGAATGTGAAATGTGTATTATGAATTTTTTGCCTATTGCTTCTGTAGTCCTGTTTACTCTGGATGATTTTTGCACAGCTGCTAAACCGAATCTTTCTGTACAAGAAATGCTAAAATACTCGATTTATGTCCTAATATTCCTTACATTATTTAAGAGAGTTTGTAATACCTGCTTCTCAAATGGATGGTCGTTATTCACTTTTTTTATCTGTTAGTCGTGCAAAGAGAACGTAATCTCGAAGCCTTAAGATTTGACTATCGCACAAAGCCTACTGTATTCTAGCATTCCCCCTACAAGGAAATAAGCAATAAGATAATTTGTACAAATGTTTATCTCAACTATAACGAAGAAGATATCGGAAAAAGAGTTTGTAAGAATGTTTAGTACAAGGGTAGAGAAAGTCATGTGAGTGCAGCACGTGAGATCTTTATGTTCGAATTTCGCTGCTAATCCTTGGAAGATACTGAAAAATAGCAAGTTTTATATTTAATCAACTTTGTGGTGGAAAACGTAAAAACCCATTTTTACTTTCTCTACTCGTCAGTAGGGGAAGTATTGTGTTCCACCCAAAAATTCGATGTCGAGATTTCACCGGAAATATATGTTTTGAGGCCCCCTGAATCCAAAAAAAAAAAGCATTTTTAGAAAAAGGTCCGTGTGTGTCTGTGTGTCTGTCAGTCTGTGGACAGCATAACTCAAAAACGAAAAGTCGGTTAAAAACCAAACTTGGTATTTAAGTTTAATATCTTTCAAGGATGCAACACGAACATTTTGAAGAAAATAGCCTCACCGTACACTACCCTTTAGATGGAAGATTTTTCGAAAATTTTGATTTTCTTGAAAATGGCTCTAACGATTTTGATTAAAATGTCATATGTTTGAGATATTTTTATGACAAATGAAATGTACATTGAGCATTTTCTGGCTATAGTCCCTGTAGTCGCATTTACTCTGGACGACTTTTGCATAACTGGTAAACCGTTAGAGATAGACCAAATTATACTCTATAAAAATGTAGATCTTGCTAAAATACACAATTTATGTCTCAATAAATTTTCTTGTAGGGTGAACCATTTCGGAGGTATTCCTTGTTATGTGTGTAAGTTTCGGAAAACAAAGAACTTTAGCGAAATGCAACAACGTTGTTCATTCTTTTATATGTTAAGTGTGCAAAGAGAACAGAATCTCAAAGGTCAAAAAGATTTGACTATCGCACAAAGTCTACTGTATTCCCATATTCCCCTTGTACTTACAAGGAAATAAGCAGTAAGATAATTTGTACAAATGTTTATCTCAACTAACACGAAGAAGATATAGGAATAAGAGTTTGTAAGAATGGTTAGTACAAGAGTAGAGAAAGTCATGTGAGTGCAACACATCAGATTTTTAGCAAATACGATACACACTAAACTGTAGATGTGTGTTCATCCCTGGGCTAAGTTTATGTGTTTATATAACGGCTTCTTAATATGATGCGCTCATAAATGGAGTATGGAAACACGGAAGCAGCAGCTGCCGGCGGAAATTATGTCTTATCAATTTTGTATTTGCTTAAATTTATGAAAATATGGAGCATTTTCCTCTAAATAACTAGACAATGAAGCCTTTGCTAATACCTGCACGTACTTTGAGGCGCAGGTGGATGCTGCGGTGTTTCAACTAAAAAACAAATGCTATTTAATTCCTAATTCCGCCTTCTTTCATATTTTCTTTATCCTGTTAAACATTTTTAATTACAGTGCTAAATATAAACCGCTTTTAAAACTTGTTCTGTGCATATGGGAACTTTTAAAAAACTTTTTCCTGTTAAGTGGCATGAAAGTATGTTCTATATATGGAAGACAGGGTTGGGAGAGAAAATTCTCTTATTTTACACGTACTTTATTTTTACAAAACTAAAATATCTCCGTAGGGAACGGTCAGAAACAAAAATGTAAGATACAAAATAGGTTCCAAATCCTATAAACCACTGGTTTTAATTAACGTAATGACTTCCCTTCCTTTATATTTATCTTCGTTATCATTATCTTCTTCTTCGTGTTAGTTGTGATGAACATTTACAGAAATTATATTTTTCTTTTATGTACAAGGGGAATATGGGAAAAACTGACCTTTGATAGTCAAATCTTCTAGAGGTTTGAGATTCTGTTCTCCTTGCGCGGCTAAGATATAAAAATGAATAACGATCTTCTATTTGACGAAAGTTCAGTACTATTCTAAAACTCACACAAACAACAAAGAATATCTCCGAAGTGGTTCACTCTACGAAAAACGTATTCGAACATAAATTGTGTTTTACATTTTTACTTTCTCTACTGTAAGTAGGGAAGTATTGTATTCTACCCAAAAATTCCATGTCGAGATTTCACCTGAAATATATGTTTTGGGACCCCCTGAATCCAAAAAAAAAAAGCATTTTTAGAAAAAGGTCCGTGTGTGTGTCTGTGTGTCAGTCTGTGCGTCAGTCTGTCTGTCAGTCTGTGGACAGCATAACTCAAAAACGAAAAGTCGGTTAGAAACCAACGTTGGTATTTCAGTTTAATGTTTTTCGAGGATGCGACACGAAGATTTTGAAGAAAATAGCCCCACCCTAAACTATCTTTTACATGGAAAATTTTTCGAAAATTTTGATTTTTTTGAAAATCGCTGTAACGATTTTGGTTAAGATACCATATGTTTGAGATATTTTGATGGCAAATGAAATGGATATCTTGAATTTTCTGGCTATAGCCCCTGCAGTCGTATTTACTCTGGACGACTTTTGCATAACTGGTAAACCGTTAGGAATAGACCAAATTATACTATACAAAAAATGTAGATCTTGCTAAAATACACAATTTATGTCTCCATAAATTTTCTTGTAGGGTGAACCATTTCTGAGGTATTCCTTGTTATGTGTGTGAGTTTCGGAAAACTTGGAACTTTCGTGAAATGGATCATCGTTGTTCATTTCCCTATATGTTAAGTGGGCAAAGGTAACAGAATCCCAAAGCTTTAAAACATTTGACTATCGCACAAAGCCTACTGTATTCTAATATTCCCCTTGTACCTACAAGGAAATAAGCAATAAGATAAGTTATACAAATGTTTATCTTAACACGAAAAAGATATAGGAATAAGAGTTTGTAAGAATGGTTAGTACAAGAGTAGAGAAAGTCATGTGAGTGCAACACATCAGATTTGGTAGTAGCATTTGGTCTATCTCTTACGGTTTACCACTTATGTAAAGGTCACCGATAGTGGCTATAGCCAGAAAATTCTCAATGTGCATTTCATTTGTCATACAAATATCTTAAACATGTGGCATTTTAATCAAAATGTTATCCATTTTCAAGAAAATAAAAATTATCGAAAAATTGTTCATTTAAAGGGTAGTTTAGGTTGATTTGTATACAAAATATGTTTAATATAAATAAAATAGCAATAGTGTAGAAATTATTACTACGAATCTTTGTCACTCGGCAAGAGAATGTGGGGTTAGAAAGGCAAGTTCAATCGCTACCTCTCCTGTCGTGCCCATGTCTGAACGACACAAAAGATTAAAGCTAAAAATGTGTTATTTTGTCAGTTTTTTACCATGTTAATAGCGTGTTTAGGAGTATGTTAGCAAAACTATGGTTGTATATTCCCAAAAGATGACAAATTTATATTAAATTTATTAACATAACAGCTGAAAAACGCAAGGAGAGTATATCATTGTTCGCTATAAATAAAGGAGTTTGCACGTATAAATATCCGTTGCTTGCAGGTTCTGGTTATGTTTCTCACTCTCAGAGCAATTTTCAGGGAAGCTGCCTGTTGCAGTTTTCGAGTTCCTCGCCTGAAGGAAGTAACACCAGAAAACTTCCCTTTTATGAGGTCCATGTTGTAGGCTATGACAATTGCTGTTCTCTATTGTATAATCTCCCCCAGGCTGCGTGCGGGTAGAGATCGTTAAACTTCGTAAATGTTCGTAATTTCATTCCTTCTGAGGTTTTCCCTCCCATTCCACCCCTTTATTGTGTTAGCGTATTCCTCTCGCTGTGCTAATATCTGCTTTTGTCGACTTCAAAATCTAACTCAATTTAACAAAGATTCTTACATGCAATAAGATGTTTATGTACTAACGATGTAATAAGTATTCATATCAACGAAATTCTGTATTATATGCCTACATTGATTTAGTGCTAATAGCACACAGCGAAACACATTTACAGTTTCCTGTATATAATCTGAATATCGTAGGGAAAAGGTACAAACTAACAATTCTTAGAAACTGTCATTCCTATATCTTGACGTATAGCTCGTTTTAGAACACTCAAATATTCAAAAGACAGTATTTATGAGGACTAGTGATAGTATAGCTCGTTTTAGAGCACTGAAATATTTAAATGACACTGTTTATGATGACTAGTGATAGTATAGCTAGTTTTAGAACACTGAAATATTTAAATGACAGTGTTTATGAGGACTAGTGATACTATATCTCCTTTTAGAACACTGAAATATTTAAATGACAGTGTTTATGAGGACTAGTTATAGTATATCTCGCTTTAGAACACTGAAATATTTAAATGACAGTGTTTATGAGGACTAGTGATAGTATATCTCGTTTTAGAACACTGAAATATTTAAATGACAGTGCTTATGAGGACTAGTAATAATATAGCTCGTTTTAGAACACTGAAATATTTAAATGACAGTGCTTATGAGGACTAGTGATAATATAGCTCGTTTTAGAACACTGAAATATTTAAATGACAGTGTTTATGAGGAGTAGTGATAATATAGCTCGTTTTAGAACACTGAAATATTCAAATGACAGTGTTTATGAGGACTAGTGATAGTATAGCTCGTTTTAGAACACTGAAATATTTAAATGATAGTGTTTGTGAGGACTTGTGATAGTATAGCTCGTTTTAAAACACTGAAATATTTAAATGACAGTGTTTATGAGGACTAGTGATAGTAGAGCTCGTTTTAAAACACTGAAACACTTAAATGACAGTGTTTATGAGGACTAGTGATAGTATAGCTCGTTTTAGAACACTGAAATATTTAAATGACAGTGTTTATGAGGACTAGTGATAGTATAGCTCGTTTTAGAACACTGAAACATTTAAATGACAGTTTTTATGAGGACTGGTGATAGTATAGCTCGTTTTAGAACATTAAAATATATAAATGGCAGTGTTTATGAGGACTAGTGATAGTATAGCTCGTTTTATAACACTGAAATATTTAAATGATAGTGTTTGTGAGGACTTGTGATAGTATAGCTCGTTTTAAAACACTGAAATATTTAAATGACAGTGTTTATGAGGACTAGTGATAGTAGAGCTCGTTTTAAAACACTGAAACACTTAAATGACAGTGTTTATGAGGACTAGTGATAGTATAGCTCGTTTTAGAACACTGAAATATTTAAATGACAGTGTTTATGAGGACTAGTGATAGTATAGCTCGTTTTAGAACACTGAAACATTTAAATGACAGTTTTTATGAGGACTGGTGATAGTATAGCTCGTTTTAGAACATTAAAATATATAAATGGCAGTGTTTATGAGGACTAGTGATAGTATAGCTCGTTTTAAAACACTGAAATATTTAAATGACAGTGTTTATGAGGACTAGTGATAGTAGAGCTTGTTTTAGAACACTGAAATACTTAAATGACAGTGTTTATGAGGACTAGTGATAGTATAGCTCGTTTTATAACACTGAAATATTTAAATGGTAGTGTTTGTGAGGACTTGTGATAGTATAGCTCGTTTTAAAACACTGAAATATTTAAATGACAGTGTTTATGAGGACTAGTGATAGTAGTGCTCGTTTCAGAACACTGAAATACTTAAATGACAGTGTTTATGAGGACTAGTGATAGTATAGCTCGTTTTATAACACTGAAATATTTAAATGACAGTGTTTATGAAGACTAGTGATAGTATAGCTCGTTTTGAAACACTGAAATATTTAAATGACAGTGTTTATGAGGACTAGTGATAGTAGAGCACGTTTTAGAACACTGAAATACTTAAATGACAGTGTTTATGAGGACTAGTGATAGCATAGCTCGTTTTATAACACTGAAATATTTAAATGATCGTGTTTGTGAGGACTTGTGATAGTATAGCTGGTTTTAAAACACCGAAATACTTAAATGACAGTGTTTATGAGGACTAGTGATAGTATAGCTCGTTTTAGAACACTGAAATATTTAACTAACAGTGTTTATGAGAACTAGTGATAGTATAGCTCGTTTCAGAACACTGAAATATTTAAATGACAGTGTTTATGAGGACTAGTGACAGAATAGCTCGTTTTACAACACTGGAATATTTAAATGACAGTGTTTATGAGGACTTGTGATAGTATAGCTCGTATAGCCAGAGCATAGGTGTTTTTAAACAAAATATGATACCAGGCACACGGCCATCTGCCACCAACCCTTGTAACATGCCCATTGTATATTCTATCAGCTAAAACGCAACGGGAAGCAAATGAACTGAGTATAGCTTTCTCACGCATTATAAACTTATATGCACAGAATGGCATCTACACGAAAAGCCATTTATTCCTCACAAATAAACAATAACAATGCCACAAGTTGGTATAAGAGCTGAAACTACTGTCAAAACGAACGTCATAGCATTGCACGGCGCCACTACTGAATATTTTTAAAGCTTAAAAAGATATACTGTGATTAGATATTTAATTATTGGAAGCAAAAAGATATCACAAGCTGCTAGGCCAGGGCTGTAGCTGAATGGTTCATGGTACTGACCATTTGGTCATCCTGATATTCATTTCTTAGTTTTGCAATATTCATGATGTAAAATTATTAAACTGGCATTTTTTCTTCCCAATAAGAATTCTTCTAACATTACCGACGATGTAACCAAAATGCGACAATCTGGAACTCCCTCAGTTACACTAACGACAATTAATTACAAACTATTGTATTTTTGTCGGGTACTGCAGCTAATAACAAAGAAACACAAGGTTATTGGACAAGTACAACCTAAGTCTAAATGTTGTAGTGATAAACCGTCAAACCACGGACAACGTCGGGTATTTCAGCTAATAACAAAGAAACACAAGGATATTGGACAAGTGCAACCTAAGCCAAAATGTTGTAGTGATAAACCGTCAAACCACGGACAACGTCGGGTGTTTCAGCTAGTAACAAAGAAACACAAGGCTATTGGACAAGTACAACCTAAGTCTAAATGTTGTAGTGATAAACCATCAAACCACGGACAACGTCGGGTGTTTCAGCTAGTAACAAAGAAACACAAGGCTATTGGACAAGTACAACCTAAGTCTAAATGTTGTAGTGATAAACCGTCAAACCACGGACAACGTCGGGTATTTCAGCTAGTAACAAAGAAACACAAGGCTATTGGACAAGTACAACCTAAGTCTAAATGCTGTAGTGATAAACCGTCAAATCACGGACAACGTCGGGTATTTCAGCTAGTATCAAAGAAACACAAGGATATTGGACAAGTGCAACCTAAGCCAAAATGTTGTAGTGATAAACCGTCAAACCACGGACAACGTCGGGTGTTTCAGCTAGTAACAAAGAAACTCAAGGCTATTGGACAAGTACAACCTAAGTCTAAATGTTGTAGTGATAAACCGCCAAAACACGGACAACGTCGGGTGTTTCAGCTAGTAACAAAGAAACACAAGGCTATTGGACAAGTACAACCTAAGTCTAAATGTTGTAGTGACAAACCATCAAACCACGGACAACGTCGGGTATTTCAGCTAACAACAAAGAAACACAAGGATATTGGACAAGTGCAACCTAAGCCAAAATGTTGTAGTGATAAACCGTCAAACCACGGACAACGTCGGGTGTTTCAGCTAGTAACAAAGAAACTCAAGGCTATTGGACAAGTACAACCTAAGTCTAAATGCTGTAGTGATAAACCGCCAAAACACGGACAACGTCGGGTGTTTCAGCTAGTAACAAAGAAACACAAGGCTATTGGACAAGTACAACCTAAGTCTAAATGTTGTAGTGATAAACCATCAAACCACGGACAACGTCGGGTGTTTCAGCTAGTAACAAAGAAACACAAGGCTATTGGACAAGTACAACCTAAGTCTAAATGCTGTAGTGATAAACCGTCAAATCACGGACAACGTCGGGTATTTCAGCTAGTATCAAAGAAACACAAGGCTATTGGACAAGTACAACCAAAGTCTAAATGTTGTAGTGATAAACCGTCAAACCATGGACAACGTCGGGTATTTCAGCTAGTAACAAAGAAACACAAGGCTATTGGACAAGTACAACCTAAGTTTAAATATTGTAAGGATGAACCGTGAAACTACGGGCAACGTAGGGGTAGTATGATTTATAAAAGTTAGCCCTGGATACGTAATGACGTTAGGTTATAAATGGACACCAGAATTTTATATGGTATAGGTAGAACTATAGTTTATATTTGAATCCAAGTGGGGAAATCATGAATAAATATCTCAGTCAGATAGCTCCATTCAGAGTTTTCGAATACAGAACATAGTGTCATTATTTATCGACAGTTTTGCACCTTTCAAGTGTTTGGTGTTACATTTGTAACACCCTGTATAGACATTTACGTGGTATCTCATTAGAATGGTCAGTTTTGAACAGGAACGTGGAATATCACTGCCTCTAAAACAGAATGTAGAATGTTGTGTGTGACATGGTGTAATGTCAGCAATATCGGCTTGTGAGTAGACTACTCATGATAGCAGAACCCTTAATGGCACAGCTGCCTGCCCCCTTTTTTCCTCTGTTAGCTACATCGCAATATGGGCCCCGTTATATGACTGCCCTACATGCTTGGTAATGCAATAAGGTTGATGTTGGGGGAATGGCTTCGAGAGCAACGGTGGAAAACGTCACATTTTATTAGCACAGCAAGAATTTCACATGAACAGTACGATAACTGAGATAAAAAAAAAAGCTAGAACGCCGTACAATGTGCCTCTGCTTTGTATATTTATCTTGTTCTTTCTGTTAAATAAAAGGAAAAAAAAACAACAACAAAACAAATTTCAGAGGAGCGTTCTAATCAGATACACAAGGTTGTTTAAACTATGGTGAAATAGATGTTCGGTTTTGAGGTTAAGGTTGTCACAATAATTACTGAAGGGCAAGGTTGATATATTATTTGTATATAATAATCTGATATGTTGCATTTACATGGGACTGGTGCACCCTGGGTTTCCAGTCATGCTCTTGATTGGGTTCTTCTAAGGGGTGAGAGAGGATCTGCAAACACCCATCCAACTTATGTGCACATTTGCGTTTGACCTCCCGCCTTGTACCTCCTGAACACAGTCTGATGGATACCTTGCGTGTGGTTGTTGAAGAATGGAGTGACTCAAGTGGTGACTGGGTAACCGCGTAAGTCCCAGCCCCTGGTTATCATGTAGGATCTGTGTTCATATACGCTGATAATGGTAGGGGAGGGGTGGCCCATGCCCGGGGAGGGGCATGAGCTGATGCACTCCTGAAGGCGTCAGTCTACACACTGGGAGGTGAGACCCTAGAGTGAGCAAGACCCAGGCCAGGACTCTCACCTAAGCCGCGGTGGCGCCCAGGAAGTCAGCATCCCATTGGAAACATCTGCAATTGTGGAGGATTAATGCGCCATGGCACAAAAATCCATAGAAAAGATACGAAGACAACTTCTAAAGGAAGTAGCTGAGTCGAGTGGTCTTTGCTACTTACTAGAACAGAGGAAGGATAGAAATTTACTACGGCGAACCCATTTATAATCCAGAAGAGCGTTGACAAAATAGCTGGCCCAGTGAAAAATGCACCAGAACTTCAGCTAAGTCGCCAACAAAAGCGTGTATGTCTACAAGAGTGTTAACGCCATGAGATATCACCAAAGAAGTTCTAGAATTATAACAAATCCGACCTCCTGAAAAATAATGATGAGAATGCACCCAGGGGACAAAGAGTCCGAGAACATCTCCTCGAAGATCCTCTTCTGAGGAATCTTCTGGGTTGGATTGCGATCGACTACTGCCAGACATCCATTTCACCATTTGTAATCTATATTTGCCTGCGTCCCATGTCTTTTTGCCTATTGATTCAGAAGATCTAGTTTCCCAGTTCCCAACACCGTTTCTGTTGGTGGGAGACTTCAATGCGCACCACCCACTTTGGGGTTCAAGTCCCGCTTGTGCGAGAGGCAATCTCCTCACTGATATCTTGGACAGTCACAACCTAGCTCTCCCCAACACTGAAGAGCTTACATTTCTTTCCGACTCCTTCAATAGTTTCTCGCACCTTGATCTTGCAGTTTGTTCACCTCTGTTGGCAGTCTCCTTACAATGGAATGTCATCTCTGATTTACACTCTAGTGACCACTAACCATGTCTTATTAGTCTGTTGACGCAACCTACATGTTCCCCACGTATGCCCAGATGGCGTTTGGACCATGCCAACTGGAACCTTTACACCCAGCTGGCTGTCTTTACGTACAACGAGCACGACTCAGTGAATGATTTGGTGCAGCATCTCACGAGCCGATTCTCTCTGCTGCTGAACAATCAATTCCGCGGTCGACTTCACACCCCCGTCGATTTCCCGTCCCCTGGTGGACGGAAGAATGTCGGAATGCCATTCGTGTTCGAAGGCGTGCACTTATGGCTTTCCAAGGTCACCCTGCGTTGGATAACCTAATCCAATACAATAAAATGCGCACCAGGTCCAGACAAGTCATTAAGGATAGTAAAAAATCATCATGGAACAAATTTGTAGCTTCATTTAACCGACACACACCTTCCTCGGTTGTGTGGAATAGGTTAAGGTGTGTTGCTGGTAGATCGACCCATATTCCAATTGCGGGACTGAAAACAGCCACAGGAGCTGTTGTTAATCCATTCGAAATCGCGAACACTTTTGGCAATGCTTTCGCTCAAGTGTCTAGCTCAGAAAACTACTCCCCTGAGTTCCTTCCAACTAAAACTCAGGTGGAATCTCAAGGCTTCTCGTTTCGTTCTAGAAACGTAGAAGATTACAATCGCCTTTTCACCATGGCAGAGCTGGAGTATTCCCTGAAATCTTCGCGATGTTCAGCACCAGGACCGGACGGTATTCATGTACAAATGTTACAACAGCTCTCTCCTGAAGGTAAGGCATTTCTGCTCGAGGTCTATAATCGCGTTTGGGTTGACAGTATACTCCCAGAAAATTGGCGGGAGGCCACCGTTATTCCCATCTTGAAGGCTGGGAAGGACCGTCATCTTCCCTCATATGCCCTTCCAGCGAGCGGGCAAATAGTTCAAGGCTAGGCTGCCTCGCGCGACTGTTGTGTACGTGACTGTAACAATGAGGCAGTAGGAACAAGAGGGGTCTCGAGAATGTTGTCGAAAGCTGTAGTCGAGTGATTTCCGTTGCGTTTGGAATTGAGAAAGGTCCTTGTGACGTCATTGCTAGTGTATAAGGAGACCAAAGAAGGGCAGAGAGTGAGTTTCAGAATTGAGTTACGAAAATGTGGTTTTCGGAAAAGACGTTCATGTATCAATGCCATATTTGCAGTAAAAAATTCAACACCCCCGCCTCTATATATATTATTTCTAGGTTTTCCAAAAGGATACGATAGGGTTAAACGAGACATGCTGTGTATAATATCAGAAAGTTATCAAATTCCGAATAATTTAATAAATTCAATCAAGAGTTTACATGAGACCACATTTATAAGATTAAGACCGGATCATGGGAAAGTAACAGACCACTTTGAAGTTAGCCAAGGCCTTTGACAAGGATGCAACTCTCCTCCAATTGTTTATTTAATATCTAAATGAAATTGTATATGAATGGAGAAAACTAAACCCTCTAGGAATAAAAATGAATAAAGGAAAATAATTGCAAACAATAATTTTTGCAGATGATCAAGTACTCCTAGCAGAGAATGAACAGAGATCATTGTTTAAACTACATTGTTTAAACTAAACATTGTTTAAACTTAACTAACACGAAGAAGATATAGGAATAAGAGTTTGTAAGAGTGTTAGTACAAGAGTAGAGAAAGTCATGTGAGTTTTACACTGCTGTCAGGAAGTGGGATTCGTCGACCCACTTAATTTGGGCTGGTTGTCGATTCTTTAGTAAATAATTAGTTGCCAGTTAGAGATAATATTTTTTACTTAATTATGCAGACTAAACCACCGCTAGACTATACACCTCATCCCCATGGCAGCTGTAAGACTTTGTTCTTATCTGTGGAAAAAGCGTCTGACGCGAATACATAAATAATGAAATATTGCCGCTACAAGCCAAGCTAAATCAAAATCAAATCTAATTAAAGTTTATGAGAAGGTAGCATCTCTTGCTTAATTACTGAATTCTTGGTGCCTTAATTCATCACAAGGCCGTGTTGTCTTGTAGCGGAGTGATGAGAAAGAATGGGAAACAAGGAATTTTAGAGTAGGCACCGCACCTTGTAAAGGAACGCACGTGTTGTAACTTTCTCAACGCTTAGCACAAAGTACGAACAATAACTTTCATTATGTGTTTCTGATTTTGTCTCTCCTTGAGATCCTTGCAGATCGTCGCCAAAAGTACATTAATTTAATTTAGCTAGTCTTCTACTTTTTAAATACCAAGTTTCTGAGCCATGTCTGGTTTAATTTCTATAACAGAATTGCATGTATTTGTTTTTAATTTTAACTTCGTTATCCCATAACACACTGTTTAATTTTGATATTGCCGACCTTCCTTTATTGATTCCGCCATATATATGTATATATATCACCTGTTGAATATATTAAAATACACAGTTCTCTTTTACTCAAGTTAACAGTTTTTAGTGATACTATAACACAACTGTTTCCTTCTCGTAACCTTCACACAGTTCTTTCACTGTCTTCCCTCAGTTTCTCTGTCCATCTAACACAAACTCCAACGATACAGTCACTCAACACTCCTAAAAACTTCTTCAGTTCGACGTGACTTATCTTTCTCAGCTATCTCGCACTCAATGACACACTGACTTACTCAAAAACTGCCTCCCTCATCACCTTTTATACCGGCAATGACGAAGACAGATCTTTATCGAACCTTTATAAACAAGCCGGCAGCTGCCCACTTCTCGAATGCTCTGGAAACCCTATGTGCTCCTGCTTGATTGGTCTGGACCGGATTTGAATCCACGACCTTGGGATCAGTAGGCCAGCGTCTAACCAACTAAGCCACCCAGACGGACTCTGTGTTCTGAGGTTCCCCTCTTCGAATTATTTCATTTATTTCAGCTCTAGAAGCTTCACCGACGCAAGGGTCAGCCATATTTGATATTTGAATAGCGGCTTATTTGTGTCAAATTACGTGAAGTTGTTGCGCATGTGTAGGACTGTTCATCACAGCATTAGAAAAGCAGAACAGGTCAGATTGCAATGTAATAAATTTTTGGGACATGAAGGCTGACATTGATTGAAATTATAAATTGTTATGCACATGATACTGCATATTCTATTATTAGTAATTCTAACCTAAGGAAGCGGTACCGGCTCTGTAACACACTAAGCTGGAAGGTCCCAATTCGATTCCAACTGTGACAAAGGGATTTATTTCCCCTTGTGGCGTACAGATGTGGCCTAAGATTCACTCAGCTAATGAGCATCCAGATAGTATACCCTCCCAAGAGCTCCCTTGAGAGGGAGAACACCACCACTTCTAGCTCTGACAAACAGATGCCCACCATTAGTACCTGAGAAATGTTACCTGTTGTTATTCTGGCATCTTTTACCAACTTGTAACTCCCGAAGTTGTCCGTGGTTTGATGGTTTATCCCTTCAACATTTAGACTTAGGTTGTATTTGTCCAAAAGCCTTGTGTTTCTTTGTTACTAGCTGAAATACCCGACGTTGTCCGTGGTTTGACGGTTTATCACTACAACATTTAGACTTAGGTTGTACTTGTCCAATAGTCTTGTGTTTCTTTGTTACTAGCTGAAATACCCGACGTTGTCTGTGGTTTGATGATTTATCCCTACAACATTTAGACTTAGGTTGTACTTGTCCAATATCCTTGTGTTTCTTTGTTACTAGCTGAAATATCCGACGTTGTCCGTGGTTTGACGGTTTATCACTACAGCATTTAGACTTAGGTTGTACTTGTCCAATATCCTTGTGTTTCTTTGTTACTAGCTGAAATACCCGACGTTGTCCGTGGTTTGACGGTTTATCCCTACAACATTTAGGCTTAGGTTGTACTTGTCCAATATCCTTGTGTTTCTTTGTTACTAACTGAAATACCCGATGTTGTCCGTGGTTTGACGGTTTATCACTAAAACATTTACACTTAGGTTGTACTTGTCCAATATCCTTGTGTTTCTTTGTTACTAACTGAAATACCCGACGTTGTCCGTGGCTTGACGGTTTATCACTACAGCATTTAGACTTAGGTTGTACTTGTCCAATATCCTTGTGTTTCTGTGTTACTAGCTGAAATACCCGACGTTGTCCGTGGTTTGACGGTTTATCCCTACAACATTTAGACTTAGGTTGTACTTGTCCAATATCCTTTTGTTTCTTTGTTACTAACTGAAATACCCGACGTTGTCCGTGGTTTGACGGTTTATCCCTACAACATTTAGACTTAGGTTGCACTTGTCCAATAGCCTTGTGTTTCTTTGTTACTAGGTGAAATACCCGACGTTTTCCGTGGCTTGACGGTTTATCCCTACAACATTTAGACTTAGGTTGTACTTGTCCAATAGCCTTGTGTTTCTTTGTTACTAGCTGAAATACCCGACGTTGTCCGTGGTTTGATGGTTTATCCCTACAACATTTAGACTTAGGTTGTACTTGTCCAATAGCCTTGTGTTTCTTTGTTATTAGCTGAAATACCCGATGTTGTCCGTGGTTTGATGGTTTATCCCTACAACATTTAGACTTAGGTTGTACTTGTCCCATAGCCTTGTGTTTCTTTGTTACTAGCTGAAATACCCGACGTTGTCCGTGGTTTGATGGTTTATCACTACAACATTTAGACTTAGGTTGCACTTGTCCAATAGCCTTGTGTTTCTTTGTTACTAGCTGAAATACCCGACACTAGTTGGCAGCACTGATATGCGAGTCGCTAGCGTACATAAACACGATGGGAACGTTCAGTTCATGAGAATAAGGAAGATATCTTGAAGTTTGGGTGTGTTACTCGCGATCTGCATACTCCACTTTAATGTGTGGCTTTATCTCACCTGTTATTTACTATTATTCTGTGAATGTTTGGTTGCAAGAGATAGGTAAGAAGGAACGTGAGTGGCTGGTAGATAGTGCATCCCTCAGAGATGGGGGAGAAATACCATCAAGCCTCCACCACGCTGATGAAGGGCCTTACAGATAAGATAAGCAACAAGCCCTACCCACACACATACACACACGCGCACGTGTATATCGCTCTTTTGTGTTCCTTCTGCTGAATTTAAGAGACCACTTCTTTGAAAATGTAGACACGCATTTTGTAGGCTTTTGATGGAAAAACAGGTTCACCCTTTCTTAACCAAATACACAAGAGGAAATTGAATTCAGAGATTCTTTCTGCGAATTTCGCTTTTTGGAGAACAGCAAGGTGTGCCTCGGCTAATTTGAAACAGTAGATAGCGTAAAATTTATATTTCAGACTGTTTCACAAATACAGGTTAAATTACAGTGGTGTGCAAACATTTTTACTTTCTCTACTGGTAAGTAGAGCAAGTATTGTATTCCACCCAGAAATTCGATTTCGAAATTCAACGAAAATATGTTTTGAGGCCCCCTGAATCTAAAAAAAAAGCATTTTTAGAAAAATATCCGTGTGTGTGTATCTGTGTGTGTGTGTGTGTGTGTGTGTGTGTGTGTGTGTGTGTGTGTGTGTGTGTGTGTGTGTGTGTGTGTGTGTGTGTGTGTCAGTCTGTGCACAGCATAACTCGAAAACGAAAAGTTGCTTAAAAACCAAAGTTGGTATTTAAGTTTAATGTCTTTCAAGGATACGACACAAAGATTTTGAAGAGCATTCCTCCTCCCTAAGCTACCCTTTACGTGGAACAGTTTTCTAAAATGTTGATATTCTTAAAAATTGCTCTAACGATTTTGATTAAAGGGGCACGTTTAAGATTTTTTTTATGCCAAATGAAATGTATATTTTGAATTTTCTGTCTACAGCCTATGACAATATTCTGTTTGATCTTCATGACTTTTGTGTAACTGCAAAACCGTAAGAGATAGACCAAATCTTACAGCACAAAAGATTTAGACCTCGTTAAATACACAATTTATGTCCAAATGGATTTTTTGTGAGTTCTGCAATGCTTACACTTTTCTCAAATGGAAGGGCATTGTTCAGTTTTTTACGTCTTGGCCGTGTAAAGAAAAAGGAATTTTAAAGCCTGGGACACTGGGAGTAAAATTTGAAAGTTCCACAGTTCTTGATAGATTTTCTGAAATTCTTACTGTGTTTGTATTTATATGAGAATAGGAGGTACACTAAATTTCATTAAAATTTGATTATTCGTTTATGATATATAAATTATTTTATGAATTTAATAGGCGCATTTTCAAAATAGACCTCACGTATATAGACTTTTCAAAATTGATTTATATTGCCAGAAGTGATACTCTAAAACATGGGTAACAATTGTATGAAGAGATATTTCAAATACGTTTGCTGATTATGCTGTACATAGTTTTTTTAATAACAAAGAAAATTTAATCTTAAAAATTATTGACTTTTTTCATACAAAAAATGTTTTTTGAATTCATCAATATTGAATCATAGTTTTGTTTAGCTGCTATTTATGAATACTTTTGGAAATTTTCATTGGATTTGAAGCAAAACTCAGGCGCGACCTTCTTTTGGAATGTGCAGAAATGTAGTTTTGAGAAAAACAGGCTTTTATATAGGAGCATCCTGTGTACATTAAGGGAAGAGCGCTATTTGAAAGGGCCGTAATGACCACATGGAGTGGGGGATATGAAAAATGTCAGCTGATCCAAATGCACCGGTGTTCCAAGAACATTTTAAGGTAAAAAAACAATTTTTGACTTTTTGAAAATTTTGACCAAAATTTCACTCCCAGTGTCCCTTAACCCTGGAACACTAACCCTATTCCTATAGTACATAAACACTAAGCCTCAAAAAATTGACTACTGTTTATTTCTATTACAAAATACATTACCATTATCTCACAAATGTTTATGCCTGCCTCATAAAATATTATCTTGACTCATTTAAACTGTTATGAGACATCACTTACATCAATTTGTGCAGAGATTTGCCCTATGTTCTTTGCAGTATCCATGGCGACATTCTTTGCCTAGTTAGGGGAGAATTTTCATCGTTGGTCATACACATATCAATATTTCGCCCTGCCATATCTTCACCATCTGTATCAGTCATTATTACATCATCAGACGCCACATTATCAATTTCTTCGTCGGAGCTAAAACAATCTGGGGGCTGCTATCTTCTTCAAGAAGCATTGCCATAATATTTTTTTCCAAAATTTGGGTCGTCTGCACGCAGAATACTCATCTGAAACGATCTACAGCAATGATTCAACTGCTTTCCTGAATTGTTATTACACGTCCTGCTTTCCTGAATTCATATTATTACAAAAATAAATCTGCTTCCTTATGAAATTCTGGATACATGAACACTAATCGTCGTAAAATTTACGATTAAGCACTTACTAACAATACACTGTTGCACCCGATTTTGACAATGCACATCCACTGACCAAGATCTTCAAAAGCTAGGAAGCTACTGAAAAGGAAATAATTGTGGCGCGAAAACTATAGGAGTAAAGGCAGGATTGCCAATCGTGCGTCGTAAAAATAACGAGGCTTAGCGTTCTAGGGTTAATTAGCGACCAGCTACAAAGGATTTGTACCAATAAGATGTGTTTGCTAGCGTTGCCTACTCCGGCGCTACAGGTGCCAGGGTGAGATACGGGGGGGTCGGTTTTTCAGTTTGATGTTTGCTCCGAGGGAGAATATGACATACCTAGAAATTGACAGACGCGACACGCAATGTTAGCTATCGCTACAACAACAACACAGTAATTCATAATTGCAGACGGAAGTGATGGATGAGTTGGTGACAGGCGACCAATGATTATGTCTGCTAATTTCCCTGTGTGCCCTTTTCCATTTTCCGAATCAAATAGGAACAATACACCGTCACGTTGAATGATATTCCAATTATTTAATGACATCACTCTGTGGCAAATTACGTCAGGGAAATGATGACCTTGTTTTGAATGCCAGGTGCATTGTTTAGCACCAGCTGGAAGCCATGCACCGATACACTTGCCTGACAACGGCCATTTAATTGCTGTTTCCCAAAGTATGCACAGAAAAAAAAATTTGATTAACTCGTAACGTGTTGAATATACATTGCGAACCCATACTTATTTCTACCTATCAACTGGTTTACGAAAAAACATTTGAAGTGTTGCACTCACATGACTTTCTCTACTCTTGCACTAACCATTCTTACAAACTCTTATTCCTATATCTTATTCGTGTTAGTGCAGATAAACATTTGTACAAATTATCTTATTCCTTATTTCCTTGTAGGTACAAGGGGAATATTCGAATACAGTAGGTTTTGTGCGATAGTCAAATGTCTTTGTACACTTAACATATAAAAAAATGAACAACGATGATCCATTTCACGAAAGTTTTGTTTTCCGTAACTCACACAAATAACAACGAATATCTCCGAAATGGTTCACCCTACAAGAAAATTTATTGAGACATAAATTGTGTATTTTAGCAAGATCTACATTTTTATATAGCATAATTTGGTCTATCTCTAACGGTTTAGCAGTTATGCAAAATTCATCCAGAGTAAATACGACTACAGGGACTATAGCCAGAAAATTCAAGATATACATTTCATTTGTCATCAAAATATCTCAAACATATCACATTTTAATCAAAATCGTTACAGCCATTTTCAAGAAAATCAAAATTTTCGAAAACTTTTCCATGTAAAGGGTAGTTTACGGTAGTGCTCTTTTCTTCAAAATATTCGTGTCGTATCCTTGAAACACATTAAACTTAAATACCAACTTTGGTTTTTAACCGACCTTTAATTTTTTAGTTATGCTGTCCACAGACTGACAGACTGACACACACACGGACCTTTTCCTAAAAATGCTTTTTTTTTTTGGATTCAGGGGGCCTCAAAACCTGTATTTCCGGTGAAATCTGGACATCGAATTTTTGGGTGGAATACAATACTTCTCCTACTTACCAGTGGAGAAAGTAAAAAAAGCATTTTTAGAAAAAGGTCCGCGTGTGTGTATGTCTGTGTGTCAGACTCTGTCAGTCTGTGGACAGCATAACTCAAAAGCGAAAAGTCGGTTAAAATACAAAGTTGGTATTTAAGGTTAATGTCTTTCAAGGATGTGATACGAAGATTTTGAAGAAAATAGCCCCACCCTAAACTACCCTTTACATGGAAAATGTTTCGAATATTTAGATTTTCTTGAAAATGGCTCAAACGATTTTGATTAAAATGCCATATGTTTGAAATATTTTTATGGAAAATGAAATGAATATCTCGAATTTTCTGGCTATAGCCCATGTTTACTCTGGATGACTTTTGAATAACTGAAAAACCGTTAGAGATAGACCAAATCTTATGATGCAAATAATGTAGATCTTGCTGAAACATGGTTTGAATAATTTCGGAGATATTCCTTATTTGTGTGACTTTTGGAAGCAGAAACGTTTGTCAAATGGAAGATCGTTATTTATTTTTTTACATCTTAGCTCTTCAAAGAGAACGGAATCTCAAAGCTTTAAAATATTTGACTATCGCACAAAGCCTACTGTAATCTAATATTCCTCTTGTACCTACAAGGAAATAAGCAATAAGATAATTTGTACAAATGTTTATCTTAACTAACACGAAGAAGATATAGGAATAAGAGTTTGTAAGAATGGTTAGAACAAGAGTAGAGAAAGTCATGTGAGTGTAACACATCGGATTTTTGCTAACGTTATAGGCTTAAGATGGAATTTTGGATCATGATATTAAGTATCCAATCCGGTATTTACCTTAGTGACTTATGAAAACGAACTAACCCCAGTTAGATTGTTTCGTCCACGGGATTTAAACCCGGGACCTACCGAATGTGGGCCACAGGCGTCCTGTCTGAGCTATACCAGTTAGCAATGAAACCTTGGTATCTGATTTTTGGGCGGAATAAAATTTTGGCTTTCTGCCTTTAATCTACAGCTATTTTATTTATCTAACCGTCGTATACATATACTGCTATAATCATTTTGAAAGCTATACATTTTCAGCAAAAATGGGCACCAAATGCGGCGTGTTAACATTTCATGGTCCCACCTCACAAAAGTACATAACCACTGACATGTATGTGTGGCTATTAAAGCCTACAGACTGGCAAATTGAGTCGCTTAGAACAAGCCAGCGCCAATTTTTGTAGCTGGCTAAAATCTGTGACGCTCCTCTCTGTTGATGACAAAACATCATTGTCAAATTCATCTCTGATACTGGAATCACTGATAAAGATCTGATGTATTACACTCACGTGACTTTCTCTACTCTTGTACTAACCATTCTTACAAACTCTTATTCCTATATCTTCTTCGTGTTAGTTAAGATAAACATTTGTACAAATTATCTTATTGCTTATTTCCTTGTAGGTGCAAGGGGAATATGGGAATACAGTAGGCTTTGTGCGATAGTCAAATCTTTTAAAGCCTTGAGATTCCGTTCTCTTTGCAGGCTTAACATACAAAAATGAACAACAATGTTCCATTTCACGAAAGTTTTGTTTTCCGTAACTCATACAAATAACAAGGAATATCTCCGAAATGGCTCTCCCTACAACAAAATTTATTGAGACATAAATTGTGTATTTTAGCAAGATCTACAATTTTTGTATAGTATAATTTGGTCTATCTCTAACGGTTTACCAGTTATGCAAAAGTCGTCCAGAGTAAATACGACTACAGGGGCTATAGCCAGAAAATTCATGATATACATTTTATGTGTCAAAAAACTGTCTCAAACATATGACATTTTAATCGAATATTTTAGAGCAATTTTCAAGAAAATCAAAATTTTCGAAAAATTTTCCATGTAAAGGGTAGTTTAGGGTGGGGCTATTTTCTTCAAAATACTAGTGTCGCATCCTTGAAGGACATTAAACTTAAATACCAACATTGGTTTTTAACCGACTTTTCGTTTTTGAGTTATGCTGTCCACAGACTGACACACAGACACATACACGGTTAAAAATGTCCTTTTTGGATTCAGGGGGTCTCAAAACACTTCTTTCCGGTGAAATCTCGTCATCGAATTTTTGTGTGGCATACAATACTTCCCCTATTTACCAGTAGAGAAAGTAAAAATGAATAACGATGTTCCATTTGACGGAAGTATAGGTTCTCCAAAACTCGCAAAAATAACCTGGAATATCTCCGAAATAGTTCACTGTACAAAAAAATGTATTTAGACATAAATTGTGTGTTTTAGCAATATCTAAATTTTTACATTTTGATAGGTTATTTAGCGTATAGGGCACCGTAGCGTACGGCAGGAAAGTGTAGCTTAGCGAAGGGTAGCATGGGGTATCGTAGCGTAGAGTAGGGTAGTTTACGAGAGGGTGGGGTATCGTAGGGTAGTTTAGTATATTATTAAGTTTATGCCTACAGACATTGGGAGGGAATAATCCTGGTTGAGGAAAACCGTCCCACCTTCCAGCCAGGAATCGATCTTCATATGTTTGTGTTGTTGATTTTCCATTGTTGCCAATGAAGACATGACATATGGGGACATCGCCCAAAGTGGTTTACTCCGCTGCCTGGCTGGCACTGAGCTGCTATAAGAAGGAAAAGTAAATGGTTATCGACAGAAAGCGACTGATATTGTGATATGCGAGGAACTGCAGTGATAAATACGGAAGACGCCGGGCGCTCTGTAACATTCAGAAGCACGAAGGCGTGCCCCCCCCCCCCTCCATGATCCACAATTTATCGGTTATAGCAACATAAATAAGAGTATTACCCCCTGAGCTGTCATAGCTGTCAAGCAAAGGCCCACAATTTCCTCTCTACCCTTTCCTCCAAAGAGAGGAAATTTCTTACGCATATCCTTGCATTTTCATAGCAGCCGGACCTTCTATGAAGCGACGTATTCAAGGGAACTTGGGCTCGGCTAAGCCACACACAGTTTATATTCAAATGAACTAGAGGGAACCATTTCGGAGATATTCCTTGTCATTTGTGTGAGTTTTGGAATACTTAAACTTTCGTCAAATGGAAGATCGTTGCTCATTTTGTTAACCGTACAAAGAGAAGGGAATTTGAAAGCTCTAAAACATTTGACTATCGCACAAAACCTACAGTATCCCCATATTCCACTTGTATCTACAAGGAAATAAGCAATAGGATAACTTCTGAAAATGTTTATCTCAACTAACATGAATAAATATTTAAGAATAGTTACTACAAAAGTAGAGAAAATCATGTGAGTGGAACACATCATATTTTTCAAAAGCTCAGTTCTTTTCTACTGACGTTAGACTTTCGTGATATAACTCACAATTGTTTTCTTCTTGTAACCCTGAGTCACTCCTTTCTGTCTTCTGTCTCTCAAACAGATGATTCTGTGGATACAATCACTCAACACTCATAACTGCCTCGCTGTCTTCCTTCACAACGTCCTTGATTTGTGCCATCTCATAGGGGGCCCTGTAACCTCGCCTCCCAATCAGGGGGACTAGTTTTCCAGAGCGTATTTCCTCCCCCTGCAAGGCTTCCAACCTTCAAGGAAACCTAACTGTATGAAGGGTGAAATGACATGATTAATGTAACGAAATGAAGATATGAAAAAACTTCGCTTGGTGACCCGGGAAACGTCTGAAAAAACCATGGGTTAGGATGGTCAGTCACGGGGATGGAACACGCGACCTCCCGAATGGTATACATATCTTTAGTAGAATTTACACCCCCTAGGACTGTACCTAGAGCCAGATGTCTGTCGGGGAGCAGGCAAACCTAGGAGAGTGAGCAAGAGGATGATATGAAATGCAGGCGGAGCAAACCCACCCCTAACGCCGCTTTGTCCACCACTAATTCAATTTTGAATCATTTTACTCAATTCTGACTCGTGTCCTATAAGTTACACTGTCAAGAATCATGTAAATCTGTAATTTTCAGTCATGTATCCTATAGGATACATAGCCAAGAGGCATGCAGATTAGATTTTCAAAAATCCATTTCATCTTTTGGTATGGAAAGCTAGAAAGCTGTCTTCTGTTCTGTTCTTCTGCTGAAGGGCGCCCTCGCTTTTTGTTTTTCAAGTTTAAACCCTGACTAACAGGCGGAAATTCTTTAATGTCATTGGCTCTGTGTGGCCATCAAAAGAATTTAAATCTCTTCGATACAAGAATCATACGTTATTGCCACAAATGTCTGAGAAAATACGGCCATATACCAACGGGCATTAACATATTTGTAAAGGCTGGGCTGTCAGGATTTATGTAAGATTTCTTGTTTTACGGTGGTGGCAGTACATTTCAGAATATTGAATTCTATACGTTTATAGATATGCAGTCAATACTTTGCACACTTAAGGGTGAAAATTCAAATTTCAATCTCAGGGTCCCTTAAGCAACGTATATCGAATACAGATGTCTTTAAAGATTACAGAAAGTGTTCCATATTTGCACCATTTTAATGTATTGAGGCTTAATTTTTTGGAAAAAGTTCCGTCTGTTTATTAACAGCGTAACTCAAAAACAAAAAGTCGACTAAAAACCAAAGTTGGTATTTAAGGATGCGACACGAAGATTCTGAAGAAAATTCCTCCACCCTAAACTACCCTTTACATGGAAAATTGTTCTAAACGTTTTTGATTAAATATCACTTGAGATATTTTTATGACAAATAAAATATGTATTTTGAATTTTCTGGCTATAGCTCATGTAGTCGTATTTTCTATGACTGACTTCTGCATAACTGGTAAATGATAAAAAATGAATAGAATATTCCAGAAAAGTATTGGAAAACTTACACAAATGACAAGCAGTATCTTCAAATTGGTTCACTCAACAAAGAAATGCATTAAATGTGCGTTGTGTTTTAACTTTGATTTTAAGCCAATTTTCGTTTTTGAGTTATGCTGTTCACAAGCAAAACACACACACACACGCGCGCGCGCGGACCTTTTCCTAAAAATGCTTTTAGGGGGCCTCAAAACATATTTCCGGGGAAATCTCGTCCTCAAATTTTTGGGTGGAATACAATACTTTCCCTAAATACTATACGTAGCAGAGAAAGTAATATGAATTTACATAAAAATGCTGTCTGATTATATCCAAAGCTGCACCTATCCAAATTACTTTCTCTAGTGATCACTTCTAGTTCTCCATAAGCTTAATCACAAAAGCTGCATCTGCATAAGATCATTAATTTTCTGAAAGCCCTCGACACAAAAGAGACAGATAATATGCTTTTCGTGCAGAGCTAGCTCAATCTTTTTCTCTCCTCCTTTTTTCCATTATTCTTAACCCTGGGAAGTGAAGCTAAGACAATTGTGCTTGCTTGAGCGAGGAGGTATTTCTTATAGAGATTTCCTCAACTAATCTCGATGTAATGCACTCTAATACCATTCACTTAAGACGTAGTAGGCTTTCAATAAAGCACTTCATGTAGAGTGGAAAATATCTCCCTTCTAGGGTCCTGCCTCCAACTGCTTAATAAGATTAAACGCAAATTTATACGTGATTTTGGATAAAAACTTTCTCCTATGCTTTTTAGTTTTGTAATTTGTATGAGTCAGTATCATAGTTAGAACCAATAATTAATATTGTAACAAAAACGACAAATCCCACTTCTGACACCAGTGTAACAAACACGACAAAAGGCCTGTCCAGTTACTTTTTCCCACTTTATTTTCTTGCAAAATGTTTGCACAAAACTGCAGTTCTCTTTTACTGATGTTAACATTATTTAGTCTTTCGTGATATTACAACTTACAACTGTTTTCTTCTCATAACTTTGACTCACACCTTTCTGTCTTTCTCCACGTTCTCTGTCTCTCAAACACTAACAGTGGTGTGAGGTGACCCGGCCCCGAGCTTCCTTAGATGTGCGCCGCTACCGGCGACACAATATAGTGACTACTGCCTCAGTTGTAAACAAAATACCTGACTGGCGTGTGCCTCGACGTAAACAACACATTCGCCCCTTGTACGCTTCAGCGGGCCACTATCTTGGCAGATGGACACGAATCTAAATGTTATACTGGAAAGGTGCGAATGTAACTAAAATTATGCATTCATTTAAGTAATAATGAAGATTCAGTTTTCTACAGTTAAGAAAACAGAACAATAAAACAATACAAATCACATATTTTAGGGTTGAAACAATGCTGATATAAAGGGCTACAGATTTTTCTAACTTATTATTAATATTATTATTATTATTATTATTATTATTATTATTATTATTATTATTATTATTATTATTATTATTATTATTATTATTATTATTATTATTATTATTATTATTATTATTATTATTATTATTATTATTATTATTATTATTATTATTATTATTATTATTACAACAACTACTACTACTACTACTACTACTACTACTACTACTACTACTACTACTACTACTACTACTACTACTACTACTACTACTACTACTACTATCCGTTGCGAGGTAAAACAACGATAATTGCTTTTAACACACAAACAAAAGTGTCACCATTTTGAAATAAATTCCATAATCCAATCTAAATACATTTACGAGCACTTTACAACAAGAAATGCTGAAAATGGAGCTTATTTATGCCGATTATGTGGTGCTTATTTAGGTTTTATTATTACTTAATTAAAGGTTTTAATATTGAGTTGCATTTCAATTCACAAGAGACGATGTCGCCTTTTTTTTCCTTCTTTTTTGTTGAAAGAGGAAAACAGAAGAAGAGTTGAAAATAAAGAGTGGCTTATTTCGCTTGATAAGGGATGAAGAGGTAGTGGGAACATCTGCCTTTTCTTACGTGATCTCACTAATACGTTTTTTATTTTGTCTTTTTGTGTACCTATTTATTTATCCTTCTTTCTTAGAGGGAATTTACCTCTGAAATTAGTAGCACCATGTCTAAGTACTCCGTTGATGCGAACGGGTTCATGATCGCAAGGTAAATTCTTTCGTATTGCAGACAATTGTACTTTAACCCTTCCGCTGACATTCACACTAACGGTACTTCCCCTAACCAAGCAGGCGGTCGAATTTGTTGTGAGAACGCGCGACATGTACGTTTTGAGTTGCCCTTGACGTTGCCATATTTAGCGCAGAAATTAAACTTTGCACGTCACTTTAACATTAAATTAGGCTAAATTCTTTCGACTTAACACAAAAAGGCATTACAGCATTGTTCACACAACGTTTGAGTGGCAGTTAGTGAAATAATAAACAATGTATGTCCATTCGTCAAGAAGCTAGATGGCTCCAAATGTTTGACATAGAATATATATAGTAGAATCCCTGGTTAACGGCTGGCCGAAGTAATACAATAGATAACAAGGACATTTTAAGCCACAACAGTTGTGATGTGATGTTTTGTCACTCTTGACAGACAACGTGTGGAGTGACGAAGATGAACAGTCAGTGACGTTGAAAAGTCTCTCCCTGGAGACTGCCAATCGGATCCACTGATGCGTTCGGTGATTTGAAAGTGCTTTACTCAATTGTGTTCATCAAAAGTAACTACAGAGTTAGAAACTCCCCCAATGAGTGTAGTGGAAAATCCAATTCACAAGTCAAGAGCTGTGACGGAGAACCTCCTGCTAAATTGCAAGCAATCAAAAGGAAACCTCCGATGCTTCACTGTTTTCCACATGCTGTTAAAGGAGAACGTGCGACTACCCACAAGCTCCTAGGACGCACAGCGGTGTTCCAGGAACCAGAACATTCCGACTTTCACTCGTCCAGTATCCTTGTGTTTCTTTGTTACTAGCTGAAATACCCGACGTTGTCCGTGGTTTGACGGTTTATCACTACAACATTTAGACTTAGGTTGTACTTGTCCAATATCCTTGTGTTTCTTTGTTACTAGCTGAAATACTCGACGTTGTCCGTGGTGTGACGGTTTATCACTACAACATTTAGACTTAGGTTGCACTTGTCCAGTGGCCTTGTGTTTCTTTGTTACTAGCTGAAATACCCGACGTTGCCGTGGTTTGACGGTTTATCCCTACAATATTTACACTTAGGTTGTACTTGTCCAATAGCCTTGTGTTTCTTTGTTACTAGCTGAAATACTCGACGTTGTCCGTGGTGTGACGGTTTATCACTACAACATTTAGACTTAAGTTGTACTTGTCCAATAGTCTTGTGTTTCTTTGTCACTAGCTGAAATACCCGACGTTGTCCGTGGTTTGACGGTTTATCCCTACAATATTTACACTTAGGTTGTACTTGTCCAATAGTCTTGTGTTTCTTTGTTACTAGCTGAAATACCCGACGTTGTCCGTGGTTTGACGGTTTATCACTACAACATTTAGACTTAGGTTGTACTTGTCCAATAGTCTTGTGTTTCTTTGTTACTAGCTGAAATACCCGACGTTGTCCGTGGTTTGACGGTTTATCACTACAACATTTAGACTTATGTTGTACTTGTCCAATAGTCTTGTGTTTCTTTGTTACTAGCTGAAATACCCGACGTTGTCCGTGGTTTGACGGTTTATCACTACAACATTTAGACTTAGGTTGTACTTGTCCAATAACCTTGTGTTTCTTTGTTACTAGCTGAAATACCCGGCGTTGTCCGTGGTTTGACGGTTTATCCCTACAACATTTAGACTTAGGTTTTACTTGTCCAATATCCTTGTGTTTCTTTGTTACTAGCTGAAATACCCGACGTTGTCCGTGGTTTGACGGTTTATCACTACAACATTTAGACTTAGGTTGCAATTGTCCAATGGCCTTATGTTTCTTTGTTACTAACTGAAATACCCGGTGTTGTCCGTGGTTTGACGGTTTATCACTACAACATTTAGACTTAGGTTTTACTTGTCCAATATCCTTGTGTTTCTTTGTTACTAGCTGAAATACTCGACGTTGTCCGTGGTTTGACGTTTTTCACTTTTTCTGACATAACTTCGGTAGTAATTATGGGACACCTCACAGGGTTTCGAAATAATAATCACTTAAAAGACGTGAAGGAATACTACGAGCAGCTCTTTCAGACGTGAAGTACGTCGACAACGTTGCATTGAGGTTGGTCAGGGAAGTGACCTTTATCTAAACAGCTTTCGCTTTCGGTAATGTTTTGAGAGCTAAGGGTAGTGATAGACCTACAGTGTCACAGTAAACACGAAAGGACAAAGCAGGGCAAACGAAAATTTATAGGCGATTTTGGATAAAACTTTCTCTTATGCTTTTTAGTTTTGTAATTTGTATGAGTCAGTAACATAGTTACGGACCAATGATTAGTATTGCGGCAAAAATGACAGTTCGACGAATCCCACTTCTGACACCAGAGTAATAAACACGAGAAAAACGCAAGATACAAAGTTTTTGTTTTCATAACGCACCCTTACAGTGTTTGTTTATGTATGGAGCTAGGGAAAGCAACCACCCACACAATGTGCAGTGTTGCCATCTTGTTTTCGATAAAACTAAAATACCTCCATAGGAAATATTCGAAAAAAAAACTTAAGATGCAAAATGGGCTCCAAATACCGAGATCCACCACTGGTTTTAAATTAATGTAATGACTTCCCTTCCACATATCATACGGTTAACTAGTTAAGACCTTAAGAGTACACAGGAGTACAGAAACTATAGCCAGAGAATTCAAAATACAGATTTCACTTGCCATAGTAATATCTTAAACATATGGTATTTTAGTCAAAACCATTAGAACCATTTCTGACATAATCAAAATCTACAAAACATTTTCAGAAGTAAAGGGGAGTTTATGGTGAAATAATTTTATTCAAAATGTTCCTGTGATATCCTTAAAACATGCTAAACTTAAATACCAACTTCGGTTTTTAACCAACTTTTCCTTTTTGAGTTATGCTTTCACAAACAAAAACACGCAGGACCTTTTTCTAAAACGGCTTTTTTATTGAAGGGACCTCAAAACATATAGTTTCCGAGAAATCTCCACACAAAATACAATGCTTCCCTTACTTACTAGAGAAAGTAAAACCCTACTGCCATTGCTAATCCCTAAGCTCAAAGAAACACAAGTAATATGTTTGGTTAGGAATATGCAGAATGAACGCTGTGAAATGACACTTCGTGCAATGGAAATTCCTGATATAAGCCAAACAGCACCGACCACCAAACCACATTAGACTGCCTGCTGCATTTTCAGCATATTTAGTTTTAACACGGATTTGTGAAATGTGTTGTGTTTTTCTGAGTGGCATTTACATGCCGGGCATCGTACCCAGGCCAGGGCAGGGTGAGAGGTATCCAAACCACCACACCACACGGGAATGTGAGCCCTGTTTTTGTCATATACGTATGTACGCTTTTATTTTTCTGAGCGCCATATGTTAAATATCATTACATCGCCGGAAATCGAAAGCGGATCTCCTGGGTGAAAAACGATGTATACTAACCACTGTATCAGCTGGGAATTGCCACATTTCTGACTACTTTATACATACTAACTAAAATACTCAGCATTGCTTGGATCGATTTATCACTACAACATTTAGACTTAGGTTGCACTTGTCCAATAGCCTTGTGTTTCTTTGTTACTAGCTGAAATACCCGACGTTGTTCGTGGTTTGATGGTTTATCACTACAACATTTAGACTTAGGTTGCACTTGTCCAATAGTCTTGTGTTTCTTTGTTACTAGCTGAAATACCCGACGTTGTCCGTGGTTTGACGGTTTATCCCTACAACATTTAGGCTTAGGTTGCACTTGTCCAATAGCCTTGTGTTTCCTTGTTACTAGCTGAAATACCCGACGTTGTCCGTGGTTTGACGGTTTATCCCTACAACATTTAGACTTAGGTTGCACTTGTCCAATAGCCTTGTGTTTCCTTGTTACTAGCTGAAATACCCGACGTTGTCCGTGGTTTGACGGTTTATCACTACAACATTTAGACTTAGGTTGTACTTGCCCAATAGTCTTGTGTTTCTTTGTTACTAACTGAAATACACGACGTTGTCCGTGGTTTGATGGTTTATCCCTACAACGTTTAGATTTCGGTTGCACTTACAAGAAACAGTGGCAAGAAAGAGAAGCTGGACAAAATATATTTTCGTTAAAATCTCGATGTCAAAGTTTTGGGTTTACCACAAAGCTTGTGCTTACGGGAGTTACAGAGAACCGTGATGCGGTGCATTTACAACAAACCCTACTAGGCCATACAAAATAGCACAGGTGTTATTATAGGCTTAGTGTGGGGATCCTTATCCCATAGGATTACAGGGGGATACACATCATAATAATTACACCTGCTGTTTACTAAATAATCCTCGCATTATATGTTATTAACCATTTAATAAATGACTCTAAATGGCGAAATCAATTATCATAAATAATATCTGTAACACAGAAGGTGGTGTCGTGGTAACATATGGGACGCATATTCGATCCCCGCTGCCCACCCTTGGGTATTCTCGGGGGTTTCCCCAGATTAATACCACCCCTGACTGTCCTATCCCTCCCCTTCTCTCGGTTCACGTTTCAGCTGTTAGGTTCTTTCAGAGTTGTGTTTGTTGGAGGTTCGACGTTGTACGGCAGGGAAAAAGGATGCTCTAACTCGGTTGTAGGAGCTGTCATTGAAACTGCAGGGACCTTGCCCTCTACTGTAATATCTCCTATGTCCAGCAAACCTCTGTCTTCTCTTTCCTCAACCTTCGTCACGGGTAGCGGACAGAACCAAAAAATATCTTCTGTAAGTCGAGATTCCAAGTTCGTCATTTTTACTTTCTCTACTGCTTAAGTAGGGAAGTATTGTATTGCACCCAAAAATTCGATGTCAAGATTTCACCGGAAATATATCTTTTGAGACCCCCTTAAGGAAAAAAAAAGCATTTTCAGAAAAAGATCCGTGTGTGTGTCTGTGTGTTTGTGGACAGCATAACTCAATAACAAAAAGTGACTCAAAAACCAAAATTGGTATTTAAGTTTAATGTCTTTCAGGGATTCGACACGAAGGTTCTGAAGAAAATAGCCCCACCCTAAACTATCCTTTACATGGAAAATTTAGATTTTCTTGAAAATGGCTCTAACGATTTTGATTAAAATGCCTAATGTTTAAGATATTTGTATCACAAATGAAATGTATATAGGCAAAATCTTACTGTACAAAAAATGTAGATCTTGCTAAAACGCAAAATTTATATCTGAATAAATTTTTTTATAGAGTAAAACATTTCGGAGATATTTCTTTTTATTTGTGTCAGTTTCGGGAAACTTAAAACCTTCGTAAAATAGAATATCGTTGTTCCTTTTTACTTTCTGTACTGGTAAGTAGGGGAAGTATTGTATTCCACCCAAAAATTCGATGTCGAGATTTCACCGGAAATATATGCTCTGAGGTCCCCTGAATCCAAAAAAAAAAAAGCATTTTTAGGAAAAGGTCCGTGTGTGTGTCTGTGTGTCAGTCTGTCAGTCTGTGGACAGCATAAGTGAAAAACGAAAAGTCCGTTAAAAACCAAAGTTGGTATTTAAGTTTAATGTCTTTCAAGGATGCAACACGAAGATTTTGAAGAAAATAGCCCCACCCTAAACTACCCTTTACATGAAAGATTTTTCGAAAATTTTTATTTTCTTGAAAATGGCTCTGAAGATATTGATTGAAACATGGTATGTTTGAGATATTTTGATGACAAATGAAATGTATATCTTGAATTTTCTGGCTATAGCCCCTCTAGTCGTATTTACTCTGGATGACTTTTGCATAACTGGTAAACCGTTAGAGATAGACAAAATTATACTATACAAAAATGTAGATCTTGCTAAAATACACAATTTATGTCTCAATAAATTTTCTTGTAGGGTAAACCATTTCGGAGATATTCCTTGTTATGTGTGTGAGTTTCGGAAAACTTAGAACTTTCGTGAAATGGATCATCGTTCATTTTTTTATATGTTAAGTAGGCAAAGACAACAGAATCTCAAACATTTGACTATCGCACAAGGCCTACTGTGTTCTAACATTCCCCTTCCACCTACAAGGAAATAAGCAATAAGATAATTTGTACAAATGTTTATCTCAACCATCAAGAAAGAAGACATAGGAATAAGAGTTTGTAAGAATGGTTGTTACTAAAGTAGAGAAAGTCATGTGAGTGCAACACATCAGATTTTTTATGTTAAGTGTGCAAAGAGAACGGAATCTCAAAGCTTTAAAATATTTGAGTGTTGTCCAAAGCCTACTCTATTCTAATATTTTCCTTGCACCTAAAAGAAAATAAGCACTAAAGTAATTAATACAAATGTTTATCTCAACTAACATGAAGAAGATAAAGTACAGAAAGTCATGTAAGCGCAACGCAACATATTTTTTTCGTAAAATGCATAATGTTAATTGAATCTGAAATCTGTGTTCGAATGAATAAGCATCCCTGGTTCTTAGAATCAACATACCCAACAAAACGATATGAATGTATGATAGCCAGGCACAAACTACTAGATCGTATTTGTCGATAACATTCTATTAATTAATTTACCTTTAGGACAAGAAGGAAGGTTGATACTTATAGGTCTGTGTCAGTGGTATGACAGTCTAATTATTGGAGGAAGAACTGTACATAACATGCCAAGGCCCTTACCGGGGGCGTATATTGATCAGACGCAATTATTGCATGTCTGTAAAAAATGTGCTCTAATTATAGACTGTAGATATTTGTTCTTGACTATGTGCCTGAGCCAAGAGAATTCAAACTGTGCAAATATACCTGCTTAACTTGCATTACAAGAAGCCTATATAATAATAATAATAATAATAATAATAATAATAATAATAATAATAATAATAATAATAATAATAATAATAATAATAATAATAATAATAATAATAATAATAATAATAATAATAATAATAATAATAATAATAATAATAATAATAATAATAATAATAATAATAATAATAATAATAATAATAATAATAATAATAATAATAATAATAATAATAATAATAATAATAATAATAATAATAATAATAATAATAATAATAATAATAATAATAATAATAATAATAATAATAATAATAATAATAATAATAATAATAATAATAATAATAATAATAATAATAATAATAATAATAATAATAATAATAATAATAATAATAATAATAATAATAATAATAATAATAATAATAATAATAATAATAAGAATAATAATAATAATAATAATAATAATAATAATAATAATAATAATAATAATTATAATAATTATAATAATTATAATAATAATAATAATAATAATAATAATAATAATAATAATAATAATAATAATTATAATTATAATAATAATAATAATTATAATTATAATTATAATTATAATTATAATTATAATAATTATAATAATAATAATAATAATAATAATAATAATAATAATAATAATAATAATAATAATAATAATAATAATAATAATAATAATAATAATAATAATAATAATAATAATAATAATAATAATAATAATAATAATAATAATAATAATAATAATAATAATAATAATAATAATAATAATAATAAACACTGATAGACAAGTATCGCAACCAATAAAAATCTGGCACGACTTTCTCTACTCTTGTACTAACTATTCTTAGAAACTCTTATTCCTATATCTTCTTCGTGTTAGTTAAGATAAACATTTTTGCAAATTATCTTATTGCTTATTTCCTTGTAGGTACCAGGGGAATATACAGTAGGCTTTGAGCGATAGGCAAATCTCTTAAAGCTTTCAAATTTCGTTCTGTTTGCGCGTTTAACATAAAAAAAATGAATAACTAAGTATGCTCTCCAAAGCTTACACAAATACCAAGGAATATCTCCGAAGTAGTTCACTCTACAAAAGAATTTATTTAGACAAATTGTGTTTTAGCCAGATGTGTATTTTTTGTATATTAAGATTTTGTTTATCTCTAACGGTTTACTGGTTATGCAAAACTCATTTATGGGCTATAGCCTGAAAATTCAAAAGTATACTTTTCATTTGTCATAAGATTATCTCAAACATGTGACGTTTTAATCAAAATCGTTAGTCATTTTTGATAAAATCGAAATTTTTGAAGAATTTTCCACATAAAGGTTAGTTTACAGTGAAGGAGCTGTCTTCAAAATCTTCGTGTCGCATCCTTGAAAGACATTAAACTTAAATACCAAATTACTTTTCGTTTTTGAGTTATGCAGCCCACAGACTGACACACAGACACACACGCGCGCGGACGTTTTTCTAAAAATGCTTTTTTTTGGGCATCGAATTTTTGGGTGGAATACAATACTTCCTCTACTTACCAGTAGAGAAAGTAAAAATGTGTATGTGTGTGTGTCTATCTGTTCGCATGTGTCTGTGTCTGTCCGATAGGAAACAATAGCTATTGTGTGCTGTTTAAGAGTCTAGAACGTTCCTCCTTATTCACTCTCGAGCATTCCCCTTTCAGAACTTGCTCATTGTGTGAGACACGATATAAGGGACTGTCTCGTGTCAATAACCGGAGTTTACTAGTTGTTTTTGTCGTGAAGTGTTGGTTAGTGAGTGAGTTAAACGTTTACGAAATTTTCTGTGAATCGAGCGACTGGAAATCGTGCAGTTCAGTGCGAGTTGTAATCTTACAGTTCTATATTGTGATTCTATTCGACGGTTAAGCTCTGATGCTCCAAGTTTGTACTAAAGTGACCTAGATCTGATCATTTTCGAGAAACTCCTTCTTGTTGGTTTACATTTTCAAATATTTACCTTTTCTCAAACAGGTAGTATAGTTCGTTTATTTATCGCTTGATTACATAATGAGGACGGATTTTGAAAGCCGAGGTATAGCAACCAGTTCTTCAAACATTTATCTAGCTTAGGCCTACTGTCTTATCCTATTCCCATTGTGTCTATAAGGAAATATGTAATAAATGTTTATCTTTTAACATGAAGTAAATAGAAAAAATATTTTCACAAAGTAGGTTGTGTAAAAGTGAGTAGAAAAATTTATGTGACTGCACAAATTTTTTACCCACATCATCGCCTTAAAATCTCTATTTACTGAAAACCGATGTTAGCCAAGTGAAGCTGATTTTATTTGTTTATTCACATTTTACAAATGCATCAGTTTTGTGGTTACATTCCATACATCTGCAATAAAATACTGTCATGCAATATATGTACCTATATATTTTACCACCGCCGCCGTCAATGCATTTAAATGATATAATACAGTAAAACATGGCCAAAGTATTAAACAACAATATGTAAGCGATGTTTGTTCCGTGGAGGACAGAATACTGACAGTTGTTTTAGGATTTATATATATTATAAACATGCTATGCCAAAGCAAATTTAAAAGATTTATCATTTAAGTTTCATAGTCAATAGCTGTGCAACAGTCTGTTCGTAACGACTGTATTCCAACAAAAAACTCGAAGTTGAAATTTCATAAAAAAATCTGATGTGTTGCACTCACATGACTTTCTCTACTCTTGTACTAACCATTCTTATAAACTATTATTCCTATATCTTCTTCTTGTTAGTTTATATAAACACTTGCAGAACTTTCTTACTGCCCTTTCCTTGTAGGTACAAGGGGAATATGGGAATACAGTAGGGTTTGAGTGATATTCAAATGTTTTAAAGCTGTCGTGTTGGTAATAGTGAACAAGTCGTAAGGCTATAAAGACAGTTGGTAGTCCTTCCATTTAATCTGGCCATACGTTTGAATGGTGGTTGTGGTAAGTCCATAATGTCAATACTCGCAATGAGCTCTTTGGTACCCATTTGAGTCTACAGCCCCAACCCCCCCCCCCCCCCCACCCTTCCAATGTCAATTTGTGTCCATTCCACTGCACACCGGAATAGCGGCGTTGCCATATCAGATCCTGTTGTTGAGGATCAAACAGCATTGATTAAACAGCCGATTTTCTCGCACTTTTTTGTGCCTTAAACAATATGGTGTTGTTTTTGGCACACGTGTAATGAACTATTGCATTGCAGATTTTATGGTTTTTATATACGTAAAGTGAATGCAGCTTTCTTGATTAAAATGCCATATGTTTGATATATTTGTATGACAAATAAAATTAATATTTTGAATTTTCTGGCTATAGTCTATGTAGTCCTATTAACTGTGGATGGCTTAAATCACTCGTAAACCGTAAGAGATAGACAAAACCTTACCAGCCAAAAAATGTAGATTTTTCTAGAACACTCAGTTTATGTCTAAATAAAGTCTTGTAAGGTGAACCATTTCGGAGATATTCCTTGTTATTTGTGTCAGTTTTGGGAAACTTAAAACTTTCGTGAAATGCAACATGGTTGTTCATTTTCACTTTCTCTACTCTATGGAGTCCCTTATATCGTGCCTCACACAATGAACGAGTTCTGTAAGGGGAATGCTCGAGAGTGAATAAGGAGGAACGTTCTAGACTCTTAAACAGCACACAATAGCCATTGTTTCCTGTCGGGGGACGGGTCTTTAAAGCAGGTAAGCGCCTTTGACCCGTTCCCGGCGCCGGCAGAGCCCAAGCCGCCGACCGCCAACCGCCATCTCTCACTGGCAGCGCCAGGCTTATGGCGGGTGCAACAATATACAGTGGTGGGTGGGAAGTAACCAGGTATTATTAAATAGTTGTTAAGTTTTTAATATTGATGGAATAATAAATAAAATAGTGTAGGCATACAGAACATTAAATAGGATAGTGATTTTTCATGCCGTGTAGTACCGAAAGTGGCCGTGAGAGGCGGTACATTCAATAATAACAAAGATGGCCGATCGTCTTACAGTAAAAGAACGAACACAGGTTGCTTCACGCTATAAGGTGAATTAATTTCAATATTATGTGTTACGATTTACCAGTTAAGTAAAGCTCATTCAGAATGAAGAGGAGTTCAGAGGCCATTCCCAAAAAATTCAAGATTTTAGATTTTACTTGCAATGAAAATATCATAAATTTAACATATTTTGAATATTGAAACAATTAAAGTTTTCAAAAATATTTTCCATGTAAAGAGTAGTTTAAGGTGGCGAATTTTATTGAGAAAACTTCCTAACGCACACTTAGCATTTAACCGACTTTTCATTTTTGGGTTTGTTGTTCCGGCGGCGCCGTGGCCGGGCGGTTAGAGCGTTCGCCTACCACATAGGCGGGCCGGGATCGATCCCAGGGACCCACATGTGGTATTCGTGGTGGACGAAGCGGTGTCTGGGCGGGTTTTCTACGCGTTCTCTGGTTTCACCCGGCACTCATTCCACCAATTGCTCCATTATTATGGATTTTCATCCGCTTCCAGGTCTTCACTCTGTCTGGTTCATAAGTTTCTGTGCTCCCCGACGAGCGTCTGACACTAGGCACTGGCTTGTAAGTCCTAGGGGGTGTAAGTTCTACATAAGGGGAGAGTAATCAGGGAAAAAAATAATTTGTTGTTCAGAGACGGACATAAAATCTTTTCCTAAAACTTTTTTTAAAGTCAGAGTACCTGAAAGTAATTCTGTAGGATCAATGGTTAGTGATAGGGTGTACTAGAGCCGGATGGATACTTGCTAAGAGCATCTGATGTAATTTAATACAACTTTTAAAATATTTATACATCTGAATCATTTGTAAATAATGATTTACATAATATTTATTAAAGTTTCATTCTGTTCCATTTTCGTTTTCACATGAAAGTAGAGAATTTGGTGTTGAGAATTAGATTCCTGAGTATCAGAGTGCAGCTAATTGGAAAATCTTCAAAAGGCAATCGCAAATAATGGAAAAACAATAACACAAAAAGATAAAATTCAAGCTTATACTCCTCGGCAAGCTTGAAAACCCTTATTCGTCCTCAAACGACTTCTCTGTATGTTAAAAGTAAACTATGAATAAAAAAGAAATTTATAAAAAGCCCAGAATTTATAGCTAGGAAAACTGCCCGCGATGAAAAGGTAGAGGCAGCAGCAATGGAATGCCATAAGAAGCTAGCGTATGAGACAGAGAATGTCCACAAGGAATGCACACAGCGTTACGTAAGGGAGGAACTGGGTGCAGTGTCTGAATTCTACAAACTGGTACCATGATAACAGTGTAGAGTCTGGAAATGCTTAGTGCTTCTGTTAAAAAAGTCGTTACCCTGAAGTACACATAGACATCTTATGAGAAGTAGGGAAGTGCAGAAGGTGTAAGGCAGTTTGTTAAAGAAAGAACTTACTATCAGATGACACCAGATTCAATTTCCGGTCCCTTGGGTGCCAGTTTATCTTGAAACGACAGGTCGCCTGCCGACTTCTACTTGCACTCAACATCTAGTGATAGAGTAGTAGGCCTCCCAGGAAAGTACGCTTTTGTTTCTGCCATATGGAGCCTTAAACCGCACTTTTACTTCTATATTTTCATATAGAATAAGTAGGAATCCATATATCAGTCGTGCTTGACTGAAATTATATATTTTAACAAGATCTACATTTTTGGGCACAAGATTCTGTGTATCAGTTATGTATAAGTCATCAGGAATAAACAGGACTTTTGAAGACATTCCAAAAAAATTAAAGATCTACATTTGTTTATATGAAAATATATTGAACATATGGTATTTCAATAAAAGCATAACATCCATTTTCAGTGAATAAAAATAATAATCAATGCAATAATCATCATGATAATAGAGACAGAGTCTGAGGAATCTCCCTGATGACGTTTTCTGTATACGTCACAAAAAAGGATCCCTTCTTATTTTACTTGAAGCATCAAGCTGGCCCGAGGGAATTGGAAACGGAACAAGAAATGAACAGAGAAAGACAGTTTATGAATCAGTAGAGGCTCGAATATTGGGAAGGAAACAATGGAGTTGACATCTTTGACAAAAGTGAACCTCAGGCGTTATATTTCTAGAAAGCTCCAACGTCTCTAATAGCCCTTTGCTTATTCACTAATAACATAATATTGAATGGTAATTGTTCATTTTTACTTTCTGTACTGGTAAGTAGGGCAAGTATTGTATTCCACCCAAAAATTCGCTGTCGAGATTTCACCGGAAACATATGTTTTGAGGCCCCCTGAATCAAAAAAAAAAAAAAAACATTTTTAGAAAAAGGTCCGTGTGTGTGTCTGTATCAATCTATGTGTCAGTCTGTGGACAACATAACTCAAAAACAAACAGTCGGTTAAAAACTAAAGTTGGTACTTAAGTTTAATGTCTTTCAAGCATGCGACACGTAAATTTTGAAGAAAATAGCACCACCCTAAACTACCCTTTACATGGAAAATTTTTCGAAAATTTTGATTTTCTTAAAAATGGCTCTAACGACTTTGATTAAAATATCATGTTGGAGATATTTTTATGACAAATGAAATGTATATCTTGAATTTTCTGGTTATAGCCCCTGTAGTCGTGTTTACTCTGGACGAATTTTGCATAACTGGTAAACCGTTAGAGATAGACTAAATTATACTATACAAAAAATGTAGATCTTGCTAAAATACACAATTTATGTCTCAATAAATTTTCTTGTAGGGTGAACCATTTCGGAGATATTCCTTGTTATGTGTGTGAGTTTCGGAAAACTTACTTTTGTGAAATGGGTCATCGTTGTTCATTTTTTTTATATGTTACGTGTGCAAAGAGAACGGAATCTCAAAGCTTTAAAAGATTTAACTATCGCACAAGGCCTACTGTATTCCCATATTCCCCTTGCAACTACAAGGAAATAAGCAATAAGATAATTTGTACAAATGTTTATCTCAACTAACACGAAGAAGATATAGGAATAAGAGTTTGTAAGAATGGTTAGTACAAGAGTAGAGAAAGTAATATGTGTGCAACATACAAAATTTTTAGTCTTACATTCGTTAAAATTAAAATATTCACACAGATACATGCAGACAATTTAGAATTCTGGCTGTTTCTCTTTTTATAAAACAAAGGTATTATTAGTATTATCTTATTACTCTTAGATCCCTATTAAAGTACGCTGCAGAAGAGTAAACAAGAGGGATTAAAACAAAAGAAGGGATGGATGTCAGAGACAGCTGTTTATTTAAACTCTGTTGTTCACATTTCATGTTTGAGCACACACTTGAATTGCCACGATATGTCAAGTACACATAGAGTGCCAGTATGGAGATCTTCTTTCTTTCTTTCTCCTGGTGCTTTTATATCGCTTAAATTAGAAACGATGCCTCCTGCTGTGTTTATTCTCTGCTTCACGACAGATTCCTACAGTCAAGATAGACTAAGAAAATGCGGTTAACCAACATCATTGCAACTTTGCTTTCATTGCTAGTAGAAAACAAAACAACAAAATATAAAAACCTGAGTTTATTGTACTCACATAACTTTCTCTACTCTTGTACTAACCATTCCTACAAACTCTTATTCCTATATCTTCTTCATGTTAGTTGAGATAAACATTTGTACAACTTATCTTATTGTTTATCTTCTTGTGCGTACAAGGAGAATATCAGAATACAGTAGGCTTTGTGCGATAGTCAAATGTTTGAGATTCTGTAGTCTTTGCACACTTAACATATAAAAAAATGAACAACGATGATCCATTTCACGAAAGTTATGTTTTCCGAAACTCACACACATAACAAGGAATATCTCCGAAATGGTTCACCCTACAAGAAAATTTATTCAGAAATAAATTGTGTATTTTAGCAAGATCTACATTTTTTGTACAGTATAACTTGGTCTATCTCTAACGGTTTACCAGTTATCCAGAAGTCGCCCAGAGTAAATACGACTACAGGGGCTATAGCCAGAAAATTCAAGATATACAGTTCATTTGTCACCAAAATATCTCAAACATATGACATTTTAATAAAAATCGTTAGGGCCATTTTCAAGAAAACCAAAATTTTCGAAAACGTTTCCATGTAAAGGGTAGTTTAGGGAGGAGAAATTTTCTTCAAAATCTTCGTGTCGCATCCTTAAAAGACATTAAACTCAAATACCAAATTTGGTTTTTAACCAACTTATCGTTTTTGATTTATGCTGTGCACAGACGCACAGACTGATAGACAGAAAGGGGCCTCAAAACATATATTTCCGGTGAAATCTCGAAATCGAATTTTTGGGTGGAATACAATACTTCCTCTGCTTACCAGTAGAGAAAGTAAAACCGAGAACTGGATTAGAATTCAAAGTTGGTATTTAACTTTAATATCTTTCAAGAATGCCACACGAAGATTTTGAAGAAAATTCCTCTAGCCCAAACTATACTTTACACGTTTAAAAAATTTTGATTTTGTCCAAGATGACTAACGATTTTGTTTAAAACAGTTTGTTAACGAGTGGAGAAGGCATGCTTCTTCTGTCTGCTGGTAAAATCTGCACATTCTCTGTACTGAAAAGCAGAATGACAATTCTTTCACTAGCGACATAGTTAAACTTTGTATTTAAATGCACGAATTGTTTGAAAGTAAAGGAAGCTGTACCCTGGACCAGAATGTGCACATAACTTCTGGTTAGGGGAGACTGGGGAAGCTGAACGAGTCCTAACAAATAAACGGATAGGGTGACACATTTATCATCATCAGCAGGCACCGCGCGCGCTCCTATCGGCTGTCTCATTGTTCTCTGACACGTATGTCCCAAAACAAAAGAGGATGGGATGTCCAAGTGTTTTCCTTTCATTGGTCGTATCATTCAAACACAGAAAGTGACTGTCGGCGATTTTTCATACGGACTTGTTATATCAAATACAAGGCATTCATGCGTATTTCTTTTTGCTTTCTATACTTCTATAGTAAGTATTGTATTCCGCCCAAAAATTATATGTCGATATTTCACCGGAAATGTATGTTTTCAGGTCCCCTAAATCTAAAAAAGGGTCCGTGTGTGTTAGTGTGTGTCTGTGGACATCATATATAAAACATCTGATGTGTTGCACTCACATGACTTTCTCTACTCTTATACTAACCATTCTAACAAACTCTTATTCCTATATCTCCATGTTAGTTAAGATAAACATTTGTACAAATTATCTTATTGTTTATTTCCTTGTAGGTGCAAGGGGAATATTACAATACAGAAGGCTTTGTGCGACAGTCAAATCTTATTGACCTTTAGGATTCCGTTCTCTTTGCATGATTAATATAAAAAAAATGTTGCATTCCGCTAATGTTCTAAGTTTTCCAAAAGCCACACACATAACAAGGAATATCTCCGAAATGGTTCGCCCTACAAGAAAATTTATTGAGACATAAATTGTGTATTTTATCAAGATTTACATTTTTTGTATAGTATGATTTGGTCTATCTCTAACGGTTTACGAGTTATGCAAAAGTCCTCCAGAGTAGATACGACTACAGGGGCTATAGCCAGAAAATTCAAGATATACATTTCATTTGTCATATAAATGTTTTAAGCATATGGCATTTTAATCAAAATCGTTAGAGCCATTTTCAAGGAAATCAAAATCTTCGAAAAATGTTCCATGTAAAGGGTAGTTTAGGGTGGGGCTATTTTCTTCAAAATCTTCGTGTCGCATCCTTAAAAGACATTAAACTTAAATACCAACTTTGGTTTCTAACCGAGTTTTCGTTTTTGAGTTTTCCTGTCGACAGGCTGACACACACCACACACGCGCGCGCGCGCGCGCGGATCTTTTTCTAAAAATGTGTTTTGTTTTTTTTTTTGGATTCAGGGAGCCTCAAAACATATATTTCCGGTGAAATCTCGACATCGAATTTTTGGGTGGAATACAATACTTCCTCTACTTGCCAGTAGAGAAAGTAAAAACGAACACTCAGTTAAAAACCAAGGTTGATATTTGAGTTTAAAAGATGTGACACAAAGATTTTGATGAAAATTCCTCCATCCTAAACTACCCTTTACATGGAAAAGGCTTCCAAAATTTTAATTTTCTCGAAAATGCCTCTAAGGATTTTTATTAAAATGCCGTATGTTTAAGACATTTTTATGAAAAATAAGAACAAAATACCGTTATACTTTTTTGTTTGTAATGCTTCTATGGAGCACATATTATATATATAAAGACAATTTATATGTAAATAATCTTTTTTTGTAGAGTGATCCATTTGAGAGTTAATCCTCGTTGTTTGTGTGGGTTTTGGAATAAACTTTCGTAAAATGGAACATCGCCATTAATTTTTTTATATGTTAACCGTTCAAAGAGAACCGAATTTGAAAGATTTAAAAGATCTGACTATCGCTCACAGCCTACTGTATTCCCGTATTAGCTCGGTTTCCAGACATGTGAACAAAACTGAAAAAAAAAAGAAAGAAAGATAATAGAAAAGGTTTACTTCAGGAATCCACAGGTCAGTTCACGACCGTCATCAGTGGAGGAGTTATCTGTGTCATATTAAAAGGAATATAATGACTTCTCTTCCACCCTGTATATATATGTATATATAGTAACTGGGTGACCGAGCTTCGGTCGGCGATTTTGGCCTCTGTTTTTGAGAAATCTTGTTTTTTATGAAAGCAGATACTTATTTAGATAAACCTGAATGTTAACTATATAAAGGTTTTTGTCACAATTATTAAAAGAGTCATTTCCCAGATACAAGAGATATAGAAATTGATATAAATATTTCATAAACACCATCATCTCTACTGCTGAGCGCAAGCCTACCCCAGATATCCAACTAGTTAGAGGTTTTCGTCGAGCATTTTTTCCATTATGAAGTTATTTTCCATTATTGTTTATGGAAGAGTGAGTAGAGAAAGAGATGTGAAAGATGTGAATGTGTTACCTAAAAGTGAGAAGAGAAAACAGTATGAATATAATATGTAGCATTTCTATTTGAAACATACAGAAAATTGTATGACTTATTTTAAAAGTGGGGATACATTTTTTGTGTAAAATCACGTTTTTATGGAAAATTATTTATAGAAGAGTGAGTAGAGTAAACAATGTGAACGTGTTACCTAAAAGTAAGTAAGAAACCACTGTGAATGTAATATGCAGCATGTCTACTTCAAACATACAGAAAGTTATATGATTTCTTTGTGGAAGAGTGAGTAGAGAAACCACTGTGAATTGTGTTACTTAAAAGTGAGAGGAGAAAACAGTGTGAATGTAACAGCATTTCTATTTCAAACACACAGAACGTGGTATGACTTATTATAAAAGTGGAGATAAAAATGTTTTTCGGTGTAAAATCGCGTTTTTATGGAAAGTTCTTTATAGAGGAGTGGGCAGAGAAAGAGATGTGAATGTGTTACCTAAAAGTGAGTAGAGAAAACACTGTGAAGGTAATATGCATGTATACAAAAATTTAACCAAACCTTTAGAGCCGTTTCTGAAATACCGGGAATATATATACAAGAATTGCTCTGTAAAAGCTGGAATAAAAAATGTTATTTTTTATGCAAAATCGCGTTTTTTCGGGAATTACACCTATATAGATGAACTTAAAAAGCAGAACTGTATCTGAGTACAAAATTTGATCAAAATTGTTAGAGCCGTTTTCAAGTTGCGCGGAATATATATATACAAGAATTGCTCGTTTAAATACATTATGTATATAATGTAAAAATGGTTAGTACAAGAATAGAGAATGTCATGTGAGTGCAACACACATAATCTATAAAATTCCTAAGTCTGGTTGTTACACTTTATTTAAATTTTAGCTGCGGTTTAAATCCCCACCAGGAGTTTTTTTCAATCTTCTTCATAATTTGCATCAGACTTAAGCTTTACGGTTTTAATAAACTGTGTCGTTTATTGCTAATTTATCTGACACTTTCATCAACATTATATCTATGGGTTAAGTAATATTGGATTAATATTACAGTTTTGATGGCAATATGAGCTGACAAGTGATGGGTTAAGTGAGAATATTAGATGCCTGACATAATTCGCTTTTCACTTTGACATCCGATATGATATTGGCATTTGACAAAAAAAAAGTTGGATTCAGCTCATCGACAGATGAACCTGAACAAGAGGGCAGTGACAAGTGTCGCTGCATTTTAGCCACAAAAGCAATTCAAAATTGCACCAAAACCCCACCCATTTTTTAAAACACGATAGGCTGCCGCACTGTAGAGCAATCAAAAGATAATATCTGCCTGCAAAATAGTATTGAGTACAATATATAAAAATCTGATGTGTTGCACTCACATGACTTTCTCTACTCTTGTACTAACCATTCTTACAAACTCTTATTCCTATATCTTCTACATGTTAGTTGAGATAAACATTTGTACAAATTATCTTATTGCTTATTTCCTTGTAGATACAAGGGGAATATTGGAATACAGTAGACTTTGTGCGATAGTCAAATGTTTTAAAGCTTTGAGATTCCGTTCTCTTTGCACACGTAACATAAAAAAATGAACAACGATGATCCATTTCACGAAAGTTCCAAGTTTTCCGAAACTCACACACATAACAACGAATATCTCCGAAATGGTTCACCCTACAAGAAAATTTATTCAGACATAAATTGTGTATTTTAGCAAGATCTACATTTTTTTTATAGTATGATTTGGTCTATCTCTAACAGTTTACCAGTTATGCAAAAGTCGTCCAGAGTAAACACGACTACAGGGGCTATAGCCAGAAAATTCAAGATATACATTTCATTTGTCATAAAAATAATTATAATGCTTAGAACGATTTTGAAGGAAATCAAAATTTTCGAAAAATGTTCCAAGTAAAGGGTAGTTTAGGGTGGAACTATTTTCTTCAAAATCTTCTTGTCTCATCCTTGAAAGACAAACTTAAATACCAACTTTGGTTTTTAACCGACTTTTCGCTTTTTAGTTATGCTGTCCACAGTCTGACAGACACACAGACACAAGCACATGGACCTTTTTCTCAAAATGCTTCTTTGTTTTTGCATTCAGAGGACCTCAAAAATATATTTCCGGTGAAATCTCGACATCGAATTTTTGAGTGGAATACAATATATCCTCTACCTACAGCAGAGAAAATAAAAAACTGTGCCACTCCACGTAAATAGTGTGAAATGAAAACAAAAGATATGTGCAGCACGAATTTTTTAACCTTTATTATGACATTAATATTACTTTATATCTATTATATGCACTCAAGTATTTTTTTATAAATATTTCAAAACTTAGCTGCAAAACATTTTAGATGATAGAAATGAGATAATCACACACATATTTAGCTAATAGAGTTTAAAGGAATCTTGGTGTAAATGAATGAGGCATAAAGTATAAAAAATGTGCATTATAAATGATAAACAAGTTTAGATAGAACTGCATTCCTTTCTTTTTGAAACATCTTCCTTTGAAGTGAGACTGTAGAAAACTGGGGCAGATTTCCATTTCTCTAAGCCTTTTTAACTCAAGTTCATTCAGAGTTTTTTCTCTCCCCTTATCTTCATTTCCTCCTTCACTCTTGTACCCACGAGAGTCGTAGTTCTTTTTACTTTAACTTCCACCCTCAAACTCTTTCGTCTTTGGCTCAATTTCTGTCACGTTGCTCGCAGTTTTTTTATCTTCATTTTCTTTTTATTCTATTCACGTCCTTATCCAGCAGCTTTACGTTTTGCTACGGTTTAGTGAACTCACTTAAAGAAGACAGGCGAAACAACTCATCTTATGAGGCCAGTAATAAAGTTTTCTGCCAGAATAAGGAAGATAAATATTCCACAGAGTAATTTGCATTAGAGTGGCTAGTTCTTAAATATTTGCATTTGTATCTTAGTTATTATGCTTTAAAGTCATGCTTTTGTTTTCTTGTCTGCAATACAGGCTAAACGTGGAGAATTCAGCATACTTATTATATCGGTTCTAGCACAACAGCTCTACTGGGCCGGATATACCGTATAATTTCTGCTTGTCAATAATCAACAATCTGAGGGAACACCCCGTAGCTTTCGTGCTTACCATCTCCAGGTGGCTGCCCGAGAAGGCTTGCCTCTGTTGGAACCGTGGCGAACTCTGTCCACCTGAGGCGGCTCAAAGGAGAACACCATCTGTCGGGGCCGAGAAGAACTCACTTACCAGAAAACATTTGATCAATTCCCATAAGACAACCACGTATAGCAAAGTAGAAGTATTGTACTTCACCCAAAAATCCCAAGTCGAGATTTCACCGGAAATATATGTTGTGAGGTCCGTGAATCCAAATAAGCATTTTTATAAAACGGTCCGTGTGTGTGTCTGTCTGTGGACAGCATAACTCAAAAACGAAAAGTCGGTTAAGAACCAAAGTTGGTATTTAAGTTTATTGTCTTTCAAGGATGTGACTTGAAGATTTTGAAGAAAATATCCCAACCCTAAACTACCCTTTACATGGAACATTTTTCGAAAATTTTTATTTTCTTGAAAATGGCTCTAACGATTTTGATTAAAATGTCATATGTTTGAGATATTTGTATGATAAATGAAGTGTATATCTTGAATTTTCTGGCTATAGCCCCTGTAGTCGTATTTACTCTGGACGACTTTTGAATAACTGGTAAACCGTAAGAAATAGAGCAAATCTTCCTATAGAATAAATGTAGATATCGCTAAAACACACAATTTATGTCTAAATAGTTTTTTTGTAGTGAGCCATTTCGGAGATATTGCTTGTTATTTGTGTCAGTTTCGGAAAACATACTTTCGTGAAATGGAACATCGTTGTTCATTTTTTTATATGTTAAGTGTGCAAAGAGAACGGAATCTCAAACCTTTAACAAATTTGACTATCGCACAAAGCCTACTGTATTCTAATATTCCCCTTGCACCTACAAGGAAATAAGCAATAAGATAATTTGTACAAATATCTTAAGATATAGGAATAAGAGTTTGTAAGAATGGTTAGTATAAGACTAGTCATGTGAGTGCAACACATCAGATATTTTTAGTTATTCCCTTATAGGCAAACAGATAAACACGAATATTTTCTAAAAATATTTTATTTAGTTATGGGGCTGAAAATATGTTTCCGGTGAGGTATCTAATTTTTCGTGGCACACAATGTTTTTTACCTTCTATATGTAGACTAATTCAGGGAAAGGATGTAGACGCAAATTTTGAACTGCGTAACTGCGAACTAACTACGTAGATACGGGACAAAGATACTGAGGGGGGGGGGGGGGCTTACGCATGTACTTCAGCAAGCTCAACAGAGTACTAAGGGAAACTTGACGATGTAGAAGTGTTATAAGAGCTTGTGAAGGGGGGGACAGTTTTCATGTGTTCTTTTAGGCTCTCCGGAAGACGCCCTGCAATGTTAATTTAACGATATTGGATGTAGCTTTTCTTTTAATCTAATATGAAACACCAGGTATGGGCACGAGAGGAGAGGTAGCGATTGAACTTGCTTTCCCCACCCCACATTCTCTTGCCGAGTGACAAAGGTTGTTTTGAGGCCACAAGCGCAGTGGTGGTTTTGTTCCACCTGCGCGGCAGCAATAATGTATATACTGTTATTAACAACTTTGTATTAAACATTTTTGTATACAATAATCACTACTGTGGTTAGGCAAATTGCATAATCTTCAAGTTTATAACCTTCCTTTGTCTTATGCACGTAATATCCTTACACTGTCTTATGATTAACATACTAAATTGTTTCTCTTTCACAATAAATAAAGCGGTTAGCGCGCTCGCCTACCACCTAGGCGGCCCGGGTTCGATCCCAGGGACCCGCATGTGGTATTCGTGGTGAACGAAGCGGCGTCCGGGCGGGTTTTCTCCGGGTACTCCGGTTTCCCCCGCCATCTCATTCCACCGGTGCTCCATCTTCATTCCATGTATCATCAGTGTCACCGCCTGCGGTGCCGTAGTAGTAAAAGCGGGCGTTAAACACTACAACAACAACAACAACAATAAATAAAGCGGTAAAGGTTCATTGCTATTTAGACTTACAACTATTTTAAAACTATTAGGTAAACATAATAAATTGTTTGATTTTAAACTAAATATTATGTTCAAACTCTGAAATACAGAATACATTACTTTATATTAAATAAACTAATAATGAACTAAACCACTAAGAAGTGGAATCAAATCGTCTTTTTACATATATATATCATTCAACATCACAGAGATACCTCAGCATCGCTTATAAAAAGTCAAGGATTCCAGGCATCGGGAAATCAGCACCTTTTAGGCTAACATATGTATTAACCAAACAAAACTACATCGACGACATCAAAACAGTTTTGGCTGCCAAACACCAAGTTCTGCGAGAATACACGTCAGAAGTGCAATGCTATCTGGTCCGACTTCTACTCCACGGACACTGAAGAGTGGAAAATAAACAAACTACGAGTAACAGCGTTACGTAGTAACGTGCTACGTCACACACAGATTTCATCACAGATTCTGCCAAAGCAAGAAATTGCAAGAAAGTAGAATTGCCTTGCACTTATACAATTTAATTATCGATTCTTGTCTTGCCTTATTTTTTAATGTCCGTCTCAGTGTTCCAGTTATGTAACTAAATATGTTTAGCTTTTCGTATATATCTAGTTCATTGGTGTATATTTTACCCCAAGAAAATGTAATGTTGACACTTGTTCCTGAATTCTATTATCCAGTGCTATCTTGGAATGAATTGGGTATACACCTCTATGTGTCATTGTTTTTGTTTTTCCCGTTGATATTTTCAAGTTTGTACAATGTTGTTCAGTGTACAGTTCATCTTCGGTTTTGGCCAGCAAGATTTGATCGTCTACATATAAAATCGTTTTTAAAATTCTCTTCTCTAGTCTAATTCCACCTGTAGTCGTATTTGTCCATAGTCGTATTATTTCGCCCATGTATACCACGTGATTCAGCCGCGCCTTATTTTTGTGGAAGGTAGGCCACCCATCTAACGGCATGTGCGCCTTAGTCCAGTTTTGCGCTTACTAAAATGTATTGCTTGACGTTCTTAAAGAGAGGAATGCGCAAAATTGAAAGCAATAGTGTTTTAAGGGACAGAACGTAATCCTCGCTAAAGTACACCTCAAAACATACGACTCGTTTGCTAAGAGCGAATTGCGGTTTCCGGCCGATTTTACAAACTTTTTATTAGAGTATACATAACAACGTAATTCAGTAAACGCCTCGGAAAAAATGGGCCTATCATCTGAGTACACTAACAACGTCAGCTAAAAAGGAAATGGTGGATTCTTGTACTTAGAGCAGGAGTTGGCTACCAAATATTACGAAAAATTTAGACACGCCTCGTCCATCATGGACCCGTACAGTCAAAACGGACATATTATTAAACAACAGTTTATTTGCATTTTTGCGTGAACTACGCCTCGTGCATCTCAATTAATATGCATAACAGCTTTTGCCATTTAAGTAATAATATTAAAACGCCCAGTAAATGATTAAAACTGTCTTAAAAAGCTAAATCAAGCACGCAAACTTGCGAGGTGGCAATGGCATAGCGCCAGGCATACAAGTCCTACTATTGGACGTGGTACGTGCTTTCAGGAAGTCTCGAAATAGCTGAATAGGATTGTGGCGGGTCTTCTGCGCTTAATCCCCAATGACACAGGTTCGAGTCCCAGCATTATAAATATTTTTTTTTATGTTCATCAAAACTTGGAAACCGAATTCACAATAATCTAATTATGAAGTCCCTGAGGGTTTGGGACATTATAATTTAAATCGTTGGGGTCGATGTTTTCATGTTGGCCTATAAAATGGGGATTGCATGAATCTCGAGAATAAGGGGCAGCTGACTCACCTGGTATATTAAAAAATGCAGTTGGAAGTGGTCAACCTTTAGATGGGAAAAGGAGAGGAGGAAGAACCACTAACGGATGGATTGACGGGATTCACCCGAAGAATTAAAGGGTAACTGAACAGGATATTGTTCTATACACAAAGAAACCTGCACAGTACCGTAAAAATTGTATAACCGAAGAATTTAGAAGATTGACCTTAAACCTTTGTTTTAAATGGCCATTTCACCACAGTGACGTACAAACCTAATGAAAACTAATACAAACACATCTTTACATTGTGGTCGGGTCACCTGGCAAAGAAGCAAATAATAAAAATAAAATACAGGTCAACGCGGATTCATTTAGATGGAATTACATAATCAGATACACTGCAGATGTCCATATTTTCATTTGCTCAGCTCTGATACTATTATCTGAAAATTTGTAACAAAAAACCTCATTCATTCTCTTGGGAAATACGTGTAATGGACGAGTGAATGTTTGTAGCAGATAATTTGCATGTTTAGCGGGCAGTGAGTGAGGGTGAAAAAAGGAAACAAACAATTAGAGATTTTTGTGCTTCTGTGCATTTACATGTCATGAAATTTTAATCACGTATTGGTACTAAATAAAAATCCTCAGGGAAATGGGTTTAATTGGATATTAGACATCATTGTGGTGATTATCTTTGTGTAACCTAGATTTAAAAAATCTGATGTGTTGCACTCACATGACTTTCTCTACTCTTGTACTAACCATTCTTACAATCTCTTTTTCCTATATCTTCTTCGTGTTAGTTGAGATAAACATTTGTACAAATTATCTTATTGCTTATTTCCTTGTAGGTACAAGGGGAATGTTAGAATACAGTAAGCTTTGAGCGATAGTCAAATGTTTTAAAGCTTTGAGATGCCGTTCTCTTTGCACGCTTAACATATAAAAAAATAAGCAACGATGAACCATTTCACGAAAGTTACAAGTTTTCCGAAACTCACACACATAACAAGGAATATCTCCGAAATGGTTCATCCTACAAGAAAATTTATTCAGACATAAATTGTGTATTTTAGCAAGATGTACATTTTTTGTATAGTACAATTTGGTCTATCTCTAACGGTTTACGAGTTATACAAAAGTCGTCCAGAGTAAATAAGACTACAGGGGCTATAGCCAGAATATTCAAGATATACATTTCATTTGTCATAAAAATATCTCAAACATATGACATTTTAATTAAAATCGTTAATGACATTTTCAAGAAGATTAAATTTTCGAAACATTTTCCATATAAAGGGTAGTTTAGGGTGGGGCTATTTTCTTCAAAATCTTGGTGTCGCATCCTTGAAAGACATTAAACTTAAATACTAACCTTAGTTTTTAACCGACTTTTCGTTAATGACTTTTTTTTTTTTAAATTCAGAGGCCTCAAAACTTACATTTCTGGTGAAATCTCGACATATAATTTTTGGTATAGTACAATACTTCCTCTACGTACTGTATGTAGTAGGGAAAGAAGAAATCCATGGGTACGGAATGTTGAACTCGCGACTTGCCAAAAGCTGGCCACATACGCTACCACCTGGTAATTAGACGCTAGGATGTTACACCTAGACCATGGCCGATGACCACACGGTACCGCAGCGCCACTTCGCTGGGTAGTTAATGGATCTAACACTACAAAGCTTCAGCAATGCTGGATGGCCTTGGCACAAATTCAAGTAGGTATATTGTGTTGTGCACACACAGGACCTCTGTTGCAATCTCCGTCCATAGCCATCTCTACTAACCTAATGTTCTGTCACATTTCTTCCATTGTCCAGAAACACAATCAGCCGGAACATCCACCTGTCTTGTGCTCCAGGTGAAATTACTACATCAAATACTGCACTCTCGCTTCCTATGTACCTGCATGATTTACTTCTACCTTTAACAGGGCCATTCAAATGTTCTACACACACGTGACCAAGGCTCGGATGTTTATGACCGAAAAACAGAATGAATGGCGATAAATATGACCTAAAGTTTTTACTTTCTCTACTGTAATTGGGGGAAGTATTGTATTCCACCCAAAAATTGTGTGTGTGTGTGTGTGTGTGCGTGCGTGTGTGTTTGTGTGTGTCTGTGGACAGCATAACTCAAAAACGAAAAGTAGTTTAAAAATCACAGTTACTATTTAAGTTTAGTGTCTTTCAAGGATGTGACATGAAGATTTTGAACAAAATTTCTCCACCCTAAACTACCCTTTATACGGAACATTTTTTGGAAATTTTTATTTTCTTGAAAATAGCTCTAACGATTTTGATTAAAATGTTATATGTTTGAGATATTTTAATGACAAATGATATGTGTACCTTGAATTTTTTGGTCTTTGTCTATGTAGTCCTGTTTACTCTGGATGACTTCTGCATGGTTCTTAAACCGTAATACATAGACCAAATCTTACTACACAGAAAGTTTGGAACTTGCTAAAACACACAATTTATGTCTGAATATATATATATATATATATATATATATATTTTTTGTAGAGTGAACGATTTCAGAGATATTTCTTGTTATTTGTGTGAGTTTTGCAGAACTTATACTTATGATATTATTCATTTTTTATGTAACGCTGCAAAGGGAAGGGAATTTGAAAGCTTCACAAGATTTGACTATCGCCAAAGTCTACTGTATTCCCATATTCTCCTTTCTCTCTTACGGTTTACCAGTTATGCAAAAGCCGTCCAGAGTAAATACGACTACATGGGCTATAGCCCATAGTTTCCTATATTTGACTATACGTAGTAGAGAAAGTAAAAATTACAGAGGGTGGGCATAAAGTACCCCCCCTCCCCCGGTTGGTATTACTAGGGTAACTGGAATACGTGTATGCTTTGCACAAGGGCAGAGAAAGTCGTATGAGTGCAACACATCAAATTTTGTTGTTGTAGGAATGTATATTTGGTCTAGAGGGATTTTCAGGAATATGGGCAACATTTGGTGTAAACAAGAAATGTGTTAATTCAACACGAGGGTGCTGTTAATAAAGGTAAGGGATATGAGATCCCCTAGGCTGCAGTCAAAAGTCTCCAGTGGACGTGCAGTCAGTGTTACGACGACGCTATTGTCCAGAGAATTAGAGTTGAATCCCCTGTCCGTAATATAGCCATTGTTACTACATGGTGGAGATTTTTTCATCCCCTGCGTGTAATTGCTTTGTGGCACTCGCAGGGAGAGCAGAAATTCCAGGCTAATACTCTGCAAGGTATTTAACGCACATACTCGGCGTGCGAAGGGTTTCATGAAATTAAACTTAGCAAGCGCATGGTCGTAACAACACACTGTGAAAGAATGAGAAATACTATCTGGGCTTATTGCAACATATATGTGACGTCACAAAAATACTAAAACGTTTTTAGACGAACAGCGCATTCCATTTCTGCCTCAAAGTCAGTAATTGCCTTTTCACAGGGTTGCCAATTTGAGCAACACCACAGAAATGAGTGTGTGTGTCTGCGTGTGTGTGTGTGTGTGTGTGTGTGTGTGTGTGTGTGTGTGTGTGTGTGTGTGTGTGTGTCAGTCTGTGGACAGTACAACTCAAAAACGAAAAGTCGGTTAAAAACCAAAGTTGGTATTTAAGTTTAATGTCTTTCAAGGATGCGACACGAAGATTTTGAAGGAAACAGCCACACCCTAAACTATCCTTTACATGGAAACTTTTTTCGAAAATTTTGATTTTCTTGAAAATGGCCCTAACGATTTTAATTAAAGTGTCATATGTTTGAGATATTTTTATGACAAATGAAATGTATATCTTGAATTTTCTGGCTATAGCCCCTGTAGTGGTATTTACTCTGGATACTTTTGCGTAACTGGTAAACCGTTAGAGATAGACCAAATCATACTATACAAAAAATGTAGATCTTGCTGAAATATACAATTTATGTCAGAATATATTTTCTTGTAGGCTGAACCATTTCGGGGATATTCTTTGTTAAGTGTGTGAGTTTCGGAAAACTTAGAACTTTCCTGAAATGGGTCATCGTTGTTCATTTTTTTATATGTTAAGTGTGCAAAGAGAACGGAATCTCAAAGCTTTAAAACACTTAACTATTGCACAAAGCCTACTGTATTCTAACATTCCCCTTGCACCTACAAGGAAATAAGCAATTAGATAATTTGTACAAATGTTTATCTTAACTAACACGAAGAAGATATAGGAATAAGAGTTTGTAAGAATGGTTAGTACAAGAGTAGAGAAAGTCATGTGAGTGCAACAAATTAGATTTTTTGAGTGGGATTCAATTCTTCCCCTGGTTACATTACGTAAGGATTAACATACTAATCCCGTGTAAGTGCCTAACTTAAATTTTTAGGACTTAAAAATCCATGATCTATTCATAAGATGCAACTCTATCACATTGTGTCGGTCTGGGTGGCTCAGTTGGTCAGACGCTGGCCTAGTGATCCCAAGGTCGCGGGTTCAAACTCGGCCCAGGCCGATGGTTTTTTAAGTGTGCTTAAAACCGACAGCTCCATGTCAGTAGATTTACTGGCATGTAAAAGAACTCCTGCGGGACGAAATTCCGGCACACCGGCGACGCTGATGTGATCCTGGCAATTGACAGCGTCGTTAAAAACAAAAAAGAAAAAAAAATCTATCACATTGTATACAAACAGGTTCGATACACAAAATAGGATGGAAATTGTATGCAACAAATTTGTATCCAACTCTCGATGTCCCACGATGCACTTTTGTTGTAAACAATGTTTTGGACCAGAAAGTTGACCATGAGACAGCGGCATTATACTTATATATTTCAGGGGTTAAGGAACAAATGGTGTGTTTGAGATAACAGGTGTCGAATCACTGTATTCATGTTGGTATTAACTCTGTAGCGGAACAATAAATATTTACACTAGCTAATATGTACAAACACAGACAAGGTGTCTGTGCTACGCCCACAGTCGCTTGTGTCGCTATCTATATCACATGACACCAACTACCGAGAGACGTGCGTATCCTATGAAACAGAAATTATATAAGTACAGAAAACTGTTTAGTAAAATGCAAGGGTATAATCTAATATCCTTAAACGAACAATACTTATATATAAAGGTTTTGCTCAGGTTTTAAATGCCACGTTTTCTGCTTAACCACACCTTTTCACTGAATTTTGTTATTTTTGAGCCCTTTTGGCCCATATTTTATTCAAATATTGCTGAAAATTTATGTAGTGGTATCCTGTACTGCTATCTGGCCAGATGCCAGTGAGCTATTACTACATATTCAGGAACCTCTGGATAACGGACCTGACACTGGCATCCCAGTTGTACAAAAATGGCTCCGGCTGTGGGTGGTGATTTCTGAGGTGTTTCCACACGCTATCCTTCGTATTTTTTTTCTATGCCTTTGAGTCATTGTTTGTTATAATAATTCCTATGTAAGTTTGTCTTCATATTAGCAAAGCGAGTGTTTAAAAGCTTTTATTTGGGCAGTATAGGGAGCGGGAATACATCTAATAACGTGTTGACTGTGCCGTGTACTCTCCACCTGTTTGTTTGTGTTCCATCTAAGACTATGGCTACATTAGCCGAATAGTGTGGTTAATTTATCTGTTTGCAACTACAAGTTGTGTCACGATTACAGTGGTGAGAGGTTGTTGAAGAAAGACTGTTCCAGTAGTGTACGTTATTGTTGATATAGTACCTCACCTAACCTCAAACATCTCAACTGTTGCATTCCCGGATGTAAATTAAAAATGAGAAACTTTCAGTTAAAACAAAATGTAAAGCTTGTAAATTCAGGATTTAATTACTATAAATTGCTGCGTTATATGTGTTAGTTGCCGGTGTATATATAATATGGTGAATAGTGAAAGAAAATTTCGAGTGAACTCAATTAGTGACAGCTGCAACACGAACAGTTTGTTTCATGTAAGTAGTATGCTGCTTGTATTTATGCATTATCTGTTGTCTTTGTACTTTAAACTTGTAGCTGTAGTTTAGAAGAAATGTGCTATTATATGTTGCTGCATGTAAAACTGTAGACTATAGCAAAGTTGCTTTACAGTGCTGATTTAAGGTTATGTATTTCACATATTTCATTTACAGTGCTGTTTTAGGATTATTATTTTTAATATTTCATTTGCTTTTGTGGATTCCCCCTGTAAAATAAAGTGTCATGAAGTGCTGAGTAATATGTTGTTGCAAACTGAGTAATCATAAGATTTCAGTAAAAGAAAAGCAAAATTCCACCCCAAAAGCTTTTGAATTCAGTAGGTAGCTAATTATTCTAAATAGCAGCATTTGTAAATCAGCCATCCAGTATATCTTTTGTGTAGATATATAACATTATGTACATGGTGCAAGTGTGAAAAACAGTGTAAATAATGATTAATAATTCTAAATCAACTCAATGTAAACATTGCTGTTTTATTTAAGTAACATGCTACTTGCAGTTTTGTCTATCTTCTTTGTAATTTGAGTGTGTAATGCAGCACCAACTTTGGTTTTTAACTGACTTTTCCTTTTTGAGTTATACAGTCCACAACTGCCACACACACACACACACACACACACACACACACACACACACACACACACACACACACACACACACACGTGACATTTTTCTAAAAATGCCTTTTTTGGATTCAGAGAGCCTCAAAACATATTTTTGGTGAAATCTCGACATCGAATTTTTGGGTGCAATGCAATACTTCCCCTACTTACCAGTACAGAAAGTAATACGTATTTTTCTCCTCTTCTACAATGCTCTATATATCTGAAATAGAAATGCTACACTGTTTTCTCTACTTACTTTTAGGTAACGCATTCACATCTCCTTCTCTACTCACTATTTGTATCATATACACATACAAAATGGATGTTTGTATATATGCAATCGTTAATCTCGAAAAGCGCTTGACCTTCAGCACGTAGGTATATGTGTTTTTTCATGGAAAGGGCTGTTATACTATCTATTTCACTATTTTGCCTTCATATGGTTTACATTGTTCGCTTTTCTTTCACGTAACACATTCATATATACTTCTCTTAGTATGTGAGTTAGCGTTTTGCTCTTCAAGCTCTTCAAGTTTATCCTTTTTTCTTGCAAAAAAAACACGATTTTACTATAAATAAATAAATGGTTGCCCAGGGAGTATAGTTTGAGGATATTGTGTCTCAATCAGGCAAACTAACGCTAAAGTCATTTGTAATTCAAGGCCCTTCTGATATTAGTTAGAAAGTGTGAGAAAACATGTTCAATCTAACTATAAAACGGAATTCCTCGGGAAAATGACAAAACTTTTTCAGCGTATTTTTGAAAGAAGCATTCGTTCCGTATTGAAGCACATGAAATCTCTTACTTCTAGACCCATATGGTTTTCATAGCGATACAGGACAAATTCAACGCCTCTTGGAAAAAGATTATGACCAGAAACAGCTGACGGTAAACATCATACCAGCCAACAGAGCGTACGAATTGCAAACCTCTCAACCGATATTTCTTCTGGATGTACAAATAGGTGTTGAACTTGATCACCCGGATGTAAGAGTCCCTCCTATATCAACAGTACCTCTTTCCGACATTCCAGCGTGCTGATGGGCACTGGCGGGGCCAGCTGAAAGACATTGTTAGCACTTTCAGAACACAAGTGACTATTGTTTCAAAAAAATTCAAAGGACACTGTGATAAATGTGAAGGAACAGTAGTTATCAAATGTGGTTGGTGTATGGAAAAGTTTTTATTTGTCACTCACTTTTAACTACTACCAGGTGAGTCAGCCGCGCCTTATTTTTTGGAAGGTAGGCCACCCATCTAACGGCATGTGCGCCTTAGTCCAGTTTTGCGCTTACTAAAATGTATTGCTTGACGTTCTTAAAGAGAGGAATGCGCAAAATTGAGAGCAACAGTGCTTTAAGGGACAGAACGTACTCCTCGCTAAAGTACACCTCAAAAACATACGACTCGTTTACTGAGAGCGAATTCCGGTTTCCGGCCGATTTTACCAACTTTTTAGAGTATACATAGCAACGTAATTCAATAAAAGCCTTGGAAAAATTGGACCTACCATACGAGTACACTAACAACGTCAGTTAAAAAGAAAATGGTGGATTCTTGTACTTAGAGCAGGGTTGGCTCATTCATCATGAACCCGTCAGTCAAAACGGACATATTATTAAACAACAGTTTATTTGCATTTTTGCGTGAACTACGCCTCGTGCATCTCAATATGCATAACAGCTTTTGCCACTTAAGTAATAATATTAAAATGCCCAGTAAATGATTAAAACTGTCTTAAAAGGCTAAATCAAGCACGTAAACTCGCGAGGTGGCAATGGCATAGCGCCAGGCATACAAGTCCTACTATTGGGCGTGGTACATGCATTCAGGAAGTCTCGAAATAGCTGAATAGGATTGTGACGGGTCCTCTGCGCTTAACCCCCAATGACACAGGTTCGAGTCTCAGCATTTTAAATATATTTTTTTTTATGTTCATCAAAACTTGGAAACCGAATTCACAATAATCTAATTATGAAGTCCCTGAGGGTTTAGAACATTATAATTTAAATCCTTATTGGTTGTCTGTATTTTTAATAGCACAATAATTCATTGTGTGCAAAATTGAGTTTAACTTCCATGTTAAACTCTGACAATGTAATTTCCTTGCTTTCTGTGTTCAAATGTGTATGAATGATCCTTATTTCAACTGCACCTACCTGTAGGTGTGTTTAAACAACTACATAATTGTAGTTCACCAATAAAGAAACATCAAACAATGTCATAAAACACAAATAAAACAATAAAAATGAATATAATAACAGTTTTCAGAATAATAGTTTGTAAATTGTGAGGATTGCACGGTAAAAAAAATTAGTATATGCAGACGATTCGAACCACCTTCACAGCAGACAGATTACTTTGGAGCCTTGCGCCCGTTCCAACTGAGCTACCTAGTAACGTGTGAGATAAACATTCCATTTAAGATGTAATATTCGCTGGTTCCAGTGAACATTTGCAGAAGTGCAAACGTCAGCTGTCTAATTACGAATATATTAAAAAGCGATGTGATAACATCTATATTAGTACTAATTTCATCGAGTGTTTAACATCCATGTTAAATACGCGGGTAGAACCTGGTAATGGGGTCGATGTTTTCATGTTGGACTATAAAATGCGGATTGCATAAAATTCGAGAATAAGGGGCAGCTGACTCACCTGGTATATTATTTCAGTACATTTATTCAAGACCTACAATGTATCTTCCGTAAATTAAGGTCCGAAGTTATAATCGTTATTAGTAATATTAATATGATTCAGGAAGAAAACATGTTCCGCGCCTCCCTTCTATGAACTCACAAAGCATCTGCCGCTTCAGAACGTTCTTTTGTTAGACTGACTTTTCAAAAGACACTCTCTGTAATCTATTTCGAACAGGAAGTAAATGAAACCTCTGTTGGAAATAAATTAAATTCTGTTAACTGAAATGCTATCTGTTTGATCTAGAAAAACATTTCCGTGCACAGAGAATTCCACAATGCATATAGCCTCATTCTCTATTGGTTTCCTAGTAAATCCCTTTCAGCACTTCACATGAACTGGAATTTATTATCTGCATTTAATTGGCTCTGTAACACAATAGCACTAATCAGAATGAAAGCATTGATCATTATTATTTAGCCCTCCATTTCTGCACATTCTCTTTAGAGAATATTTCCTGCTAGTATCATACGTATATAATACGTGGTGTATTTTTAAAGGAAGTACCGAACAGTTTTAATTTCTCAACTCCTTATATAGTATGTAGAGGAAGTATTATTCCATCCAAAAATTGAAGGTCGAGATTCCACCGCAAATATGTGTTTTGAGGTCCCCTGAGTTAAAAAAAAAACATTTTTAGAAAAAGGTCCGTGTGTGTGTCTGTGTGTCAGTCTGTCAGTCTGTGGACAGCATAGCTCAAAAACGAAAAGTCGGTTAAAAACCAAATTTGGTATTTAAGTTTAATGTCTTTCAAGGATGTGACGCGAAGATTTTGAAGAAAATAGCCACAACCTAAACTACCCTTTACATGGAAAATTTTTCGAAAATTTTGATTTTCTTGAAAATGGCTCTAACGATTATGATTAAAATGTCATATGTTTGAGATATTTTTATGACAAACGAAATGTATATCTTGAATTTTCTGGCTATAGCCCCTGTAGTCGTATTTACTCTGGACGATTTTTGCATAACTGGTAAACCGTTAGAGATAGACCAAATCGTACTATAAAAAATGAAGATCTTGCTAAAATACACAGTTTGTCTCAATACATTTTCTTGTAGGGTGAACCATTTCGAAGATATTCCTTGTTATGTGTGTGAGTTTCGGAAAACTTAGAACTTTCGTGAAATGGGTCGTTATTCATTTTTTTATATGTTACGTGTGCAAAGAGATCGGAATCTCAAAGCTTTGAAAGATTTGACTATCGCACAAAGCCTACTGTGTTTTACTATTCCCCTTGCACCTACAAGGAAATAAGCAATAAGATAATTTGTAGAAATGTGTATTTTAAATAACACGAAGAAGATATAGGAATAAGAGTTTGTAAGAATGGTTAGTACAAGAGTAGAGAAAGTCATGTGAGTGCATATCACTTTTTTTTTATATTTTATCCGTGCAAAGAGAACAGAAACTCAAAGCTTTAAAACATTTGACTATCGCTCTAAGCCTACTGTATTCTAACATTCCCCTTGTACCTACAAGGAAATAACCAATAAGATAATTTTTCAAATGTTTATCTCAACTAACACGAAGAAGATATAAGAATTGCGACCAGGCTCTGTGTGGTGGGGCATTGTCACTCACTGTTTCTCCATAAACATAATACAATTGGACATCATTGTTTACTTACTAAGCTTTCCTCCTATTCAAATAACGAATCACTGATCTGGCGGTCCTTCAATTGTTTTGAACATTTCGAAACGCTCAAACAATAGGAGAAAACAACACATCTGCGCATGGCTTCATAATAAACAAAGGAAGAGATTGCGCATGCTCAAAATCGCGACTGCAGAGCAAAGTATTTATACGGTACTTAATTAAAAAACACAGACACGCACACACACACACACACAGACACACACACACACACATATATGTGTGTGTGTATGTGACCTTTTTCTAAAAATGCTTCTTTTGGGGCGGGGGGGGGGCACAGAGAATATCAAAATATGTATTTTTATGGATATATTGGTATCGAAGTTTTGTGTGGAGTGCGATAATGTCCATACTTAGTACCTATTTTCATCTTTTTAGCGCCTAATATTCGTTAACTGGGATCGATGGCCATAGTGCTGTTGGAAACACAATTTTCATGTAGAGCTCTGCTTGCAAGTTTGTACCAAAATCCGCTTAGTAAAAGGCAAGCAGCTGACCAAGCAAGGACAACTATTCATCATGTTGTGCAATTAGGGTGCAGGAAACCAAGACCGTCGAGGGTAGTGCGAGAGACAGCATTCACTTCCGGAGGGAAGGGGCTAAACACCGGATTTGCACACACAACAATAACGTGTGCCGCTTCTCTGCTCGCTTTGTTTAAACATCGCCTTCTCTATTCTTCGCTTCCTCCAAAATTATTCAAATACTGGCTGAAATACCCGACGTTGTCCGTGGTTTGATGTTTATCACTACAACATTTAGACTTAGGTTGTACTTGACCAATATCCTTGTGTTTCTTTGTTACTAACTGAAATACTCGACGTTGTCCGTGGTTTGATGATTTATCTCTACAACATTTAGACAGGTTGTACTTGTCCAATATCCTTGTGTTTCTTTGTTACTAGCTGAAATACCCGACGTTGCCCGTGGTTTGATGGTTTAACACTACAACATTTAGACTTAGGTTGTACTTGTCCAATAGCCTTGTGTTTCTTTGTTACTAGCTGAAATACCTGGCGTTGTCCGTGGTTTGACGGTTTATCACTACATCATTTAGACTTAGGTTGTACTTGTCTAATAGCCTTGTGTTTCGCTTAAGAGATTAATGTCTTTTAAGCCTACTGTTTTTTTATTATTTGCGTTGCACTTACATAATTTACGCAAAAGTTGATCTCAGTTAACATCAAGAAGACATGAGAAATGGCATTTGCAAGAATGGTTATTACAAGAACAGAAACATATGTCTTGTATTTGTTGATATAATTTAGAAACCACAATATTCACAAAGATTATAAGTAACGGAATAAGATCAGGTCATGCTTGTAAATGAACTGATGCAATTTTGACCAATTTTTATAAACAATTTCCTTGCCCTGGAGCATCAACATAATGTAACTAATTAAAGTTCCGCTGTATTTACAGTACGTTCATTTGCAGCAATAAAATGCCACCTGTTGCTGCAGGGCAAAACTTGCATTGTGTACATATGTTAGCCTACCCAAAAATTCAGCGAATGCATGAGCATTTGTGCAGAAGCAGACGCGCCAATCAACAGAACACTTGTTATTGCTTAAATGGGTTGTTTTTTTAATAATATTACGTCGTATATACTCTAACAAGGTAATTCCGTGGTGATAAAATTTAATTTTTGGCATCAATCTACGACTTGAGGAGAACATAGGTGTAACTCTGAGGTCTGCAAGGATATCTTCTGTGTGCCTGAGTCTGGTTTCTAGTGCTGTGGTGTTTCCTTGTAGGATCTCTTCTAGGGACTTGTGGACATTATTTTTGCGTTAGTCATTTATGCAGGTGACCACTTTTTCCAGCTGTTTGTTAAAGTAGTCACAGAAGCTATTGTTGTGTTGGTGAACTGAGGCTGGTAGCGAAGTTTGCAGGCTATGGATGGTGTCCTGGACGTCCTCGAGCGCACAAGTCAGGGCTGCCTCCCATGCTACAACCCGGCCGGTGAAAGCCTGAAGGGTTACTGCAGTTTCCGCAGTGCCGCGGTGTTGTGGAGTACGGAGGTGTCTGGTATCTTGTTGGTCGGCGGTTTGGCGGTTGATGGACTGGGAATGGGAGACTGCTTGTTGTTGTGAGGGCCGCGTTTGAGCTCCAGGCGGCTGATGGCGCAGATTCCATCACCATCCAAACTTCCATCTTAACTTCAGAACTAATCCTAAAAGAGAAAATAAGTAAAATTATCGTACCAGCCACTCAAAATTATAGATTTGGATTCAAAATTATCGTACATCGTAAAGCAAACGTCACAACAATAAAAATATCAGTATAATACTTATAAAAATATAAGATTAATGGTGCTTATTATATCCACTTACAAGATTGATGACCTCAGCAAATATTACAACTTTAGCACTTATGTTTCTCGCACTATTCATCTGAAAGTTCAGCTTCCTCAACCGTTGCAGCATTGCACCAATTTGTTGTTGAGATAAACCTTAACATCCTCTCGGTGACTTACAGATTTTAAGATCTACCACGTTCTTTCATAAGTTGAGACGACAAAATGAGTTCATTTACCGTATATAGTGCCAATCTATTTCTAACTTTGGTTTTTATTAAACCCAGTTTCGAAAAAAACTCTTTCACAAGAAGTGCTTCTATAGGGCAAGGAAACCACTGATAATGCAAAGGCCGCTAGTTCTTTGAAATCAGTATTTCCACCAAGGTGACATGTTTAACAGTACTCCAGAAACTGTCAGGTTCAGGCATGTTCACACGGAATATCACGTATTCCGAGTTTTCTACATTGATCGTCAATTTTCTGAACAGTGCCTTCTTCATTGAGATTATCAGATCTGGCCACACTGGCAATAAGAGGATAAAGGGTAGCAAGCTTAGTAGCTATGGGGTGGAGACAGACAATGAGAACAAAAATAGTGTTATTTGTAATTAGTTTCACTTCGCTGGAGTGACAAACCAGTGAAAATGATATTTCGCCGATAAGGAACTATCATACATTCAAATTATCGTACACCCCCATAATTATCGTACGGGTTGACAACCCTGGATACACTGGATGGCGCCGTAATGCCATCTACCGGTCACAAGCAGAAGAGATGAAGCAAGATGGTATCATACAGGGGCGAGACCCTGAGGACTAGCCGTCCACCACACACTGATCTACAAGGTATCTCCTAACAAATATAACAACAAGCAATAAGATAATTACTGCAAATGTTTATGTCCACTAACACGAAGAAGATATAGGAGCATCAGGTTGTAAGAACCAGTACAACAATAGAAAAAGCTATGCTAGTGCAACGCATGAGACTTTTTTACCTAAAAAGAAAAATATCATACAGTGAAGGGTTAAGAAGTATTTCCGAATACTTTATTAAGCTTAATTTTCTCAGTTTTAGCAAAGTGAAAGAACAACATAAAACCTTTTCCATTATTTACCGTGTTTAGTCCATGTGGTACAGGGAGCGATTTGTGCTTAATCCCTCCATTTTCTACAGCGCCTGTCAGGATCGACAACAGCACAAAGATTCACGAGACCGTGAATGAGTAATACCGCTAGTGTTTTGTCAACGAACCGGTAGCAGGGTGAACCTATGCCCTTTACGCTTGTTAAAATCCACAGAATCCCCTATACGTGTTTGCATTTAGAAGGCTTATTACTTTCTCTACTGGTAAGTAGAGGAAGCATTGTATTCCATCCAAAAATTCGATGTCGAGATTTCACCGGAAATATAGGTTTTGAGGTCCTCTGAATCCTAGAATCCTAGAAAAAGGTCCATGGGCGTGTGTGTTTGTGTGTGTGAGTGTGTGTGTGCGTGTGTGTCTTTCAAGGATGCGACACGAAAATTTGAAGAAAATTCCTGAACTCTAAAAATAATAATAATAATAATAATAATAATAATAATAATAATAATAATAATAATAATAATAATAATAAACACTAATAAAAAAATCTGATGTGTTGCACTCTCATGACTTTCTCTACTCTTGTACTAACCATTCTTACAGACTCTTATTCCTATAATTTCTTCGTGTTAGTTGAGATAAACCTTTGTACAAATTATCTTATTGCTTATTTCCTTGTAGGTACAAGGGGAATATTAGAACACAGTAGGCTTTGTGCGATAGTCAAATGTTTTAAAGCTTTGGGATTCTGTTCTCTTTGCACACTTAATATATAAAAAAATGAACAACGATGATCCATTTCACGAAAGTTCTAAGTTTTCCGAAACTCACACACATAACAAGGAATATCTCCGAAATGGTTCATCCTACAAGAAAATTTATTGAGACATAAATTGTGTATTTTAGCAAGATCTACATTTTTGTATAGTATGGTTTGGTCTATCTCTAACGGTTTACAAGTTATGCAAAAGTCGTCCAGAGTAAATACGACTTCAGGGGCTATAGCCAGAAAATTCAAGGTATACATGTCATTTTTCATCAAAATATCTCAAACATATGACATTTTAATCAAAATCGTTAGAGGCATTTTTAAGAAAATAAAAATTTTCGAAAAATGTTCCATGTAAAGGGTAGTTTAGGGTGTGGCTATTTCCTTCAAAATCTTCGTGTCGCATCCTTGAAAGACATGAAACTTAAATACCAACCTTGGTTTTTAACGTACTTTTCGTTTTTGAGTTATGCTGTCCACAGACACACAGAGGGACCTTTTTCTAAAAATGCCTTTTTTTTATACAGGGGTCTCAAAACATATATTTCCGGTGAAATCTCGACATCGAATTTAGGGGTGGAATATAATACTTCCCCTACTTACCAGCAGAGAAAGTAATAACAAACATAATTATTATAATAATGATAATAGTAATAGGACCAACGCCGGGTATTTCAAGTACTATCCTATAAAGTACCGTAAACCTAGGAGACTGCGCCAAAGCATGAGTATTCTGGCAGAGTGAACTAGACACAAATAATCCCCTAGGATTACGTAGTGCCTTGTAAAACTAGAATCATCTCGTGTAGGAGATTCACGCTGCACAGAACAACATTCACTGCGTCAAGTTCTGCAGTGTTGGAGATGGATGGTGAATTATTTATAGCCAAAAGTATCAAGAGATGTGGAATACGTGTAGAATTGGAGAGTCTGAAATAAAGCAAAGCTTGCTGTATTCGTTCAAAGCTAAAAGCAAGACGGATCAACATGGGAATAGAATGAAATTAATGTAGTCTAATGGAATTTTGTAGTTTGATCAGGCAACGCTGAAAAAAAAAAAAATTGGTTCTTGATCCAACTTGGACGCGTAATTCCACAAGAATGTATGAAGATAAGTTTGTTACTTGTAAGATGCGTAGAGTAATCTATTTCTGACATAACTTCCGTAGTAATTGTCTAACATCACACAGAGTTTCGAAATAGATAATTAATCACTTAAAAGACGTGAAGGAATACTCCGAGTTGCTCTTTCAGACGTGCAGTAAGTACATAACCTTGTGCTGAGATTCATAGGTCGGGCGCTTTCGCTTTCACTTAATATTTTGGGAACTAACGCTTGTAACTGGCCTATACTCGCACAGTAAACAAGGACAAGGCAGGGTATCCGTTTATGTTCACAAGACGCACCGTTAGGAAAGTTATTTACTGAGCTAGGGAAAGTGACACACACACACACACACGCCCACCTCAATAGCGTGATGGTTAGCGTGTCTGCCTCACGTTCAAGAGGTCGCGAGTTCGAATCTCGCTTAGGGTAAGTTATCCGGGTAAGGTTTTTTTCCGAGATTTTCCCTACCCTGAGAAGACGAATGTCGGGTAACTTAAAGCTCCATGGACCTCGGGCTCATTTGAGCATCATTTCACCCATTTCAGTTCATTCATTCGTCCGATATGACACAATGTTGGAGGACGTTAATTAAAAAAAAAAAAAAAAAAAAAAAAGACACACACACAATCTGTAGTGTTACCAGCTTGTTTTTGAAAAAACTAAAATTTCTCCGTAGGAAAAGCTCAGAGACAAAAATGTAAGATACAAGATGTGTGTACAAGGCACGTAGAATAGAATACTGAAAAGTAGAATAGGAAGTTAAATTCTTAAACGTTCAGGAGGTAGCGTTTCACATGCAAAAAGTATGAATTTAGGATTGCACAATCTAAATAGGAACACTGCGATTATGTAATCTCATAATTGAGATTTCATTTTGGTCTACGGGGAAAACTTGAGTCAGTTCAGGAGTTAAATATCGTACCGGCATGTTGCCATGATACCTCAGTAGTTAAGAGTAGCCAAACATAGTGTGAAAGATCCGTGATTTAAATCCTGTTTATGGCATTGAATTTTTAATTTCTCTACTAGCAAGTAGAGGAAGTATTGCATTGCACCCAAAAATTCGATGTCGGGATTTCACAGGAAATATATGGTTAGCGTGTGTGTGTACGTATAGGTATATATTAGTAAATGCATGTGTATATCATAGTGCAATTAATAAACATTTCCTGATTTACACACATTTGTTTCCGTCTGCCGCTGTATGAAGTGACTCAAGTGAGAGAGTTCCAGGTCAAGAGAGGAATATTTCATCTTGTATTCTTAATATGCTAATATACACATTATGGGACCGAGAACAAAATGAACAGCATTAAATACAATGGAACCAGCGGGCAATTAATTTAAATTATTGGAGCGTGGATCTCACACAAGCGAAAGTGTCATGCTAATTTGCATTTAATCATACAAGAAGTGCATACGGAAGGTGAACGCAGCAGCATGCAAAATTAACTGCTTTGTTCTGATATCTGTAATTTTCTCGTTTCTACATTACAACTCAGAAATTTATTACCATTTCTTAACACAGACTTACTGGGTGTATCAGCATAGAGTGCAGATCGACAAGAAACCATATGTTTAATTTTACATAACCTCATTTGTCAAACTTATAGCAAGAAGAATCTATATTTATTTGTTACTAGCTGAAATACCCGGCGTTGTCCGTAGTTTGATGGTTTATCACTACAACATTTAGACTTAGGTTGTACTTGTCCAATATCCTTGTGTTTCTTTGTTACTAGCTGAAATACCCGACGTTGTCCGTGGTTTGATGGTTTATCACTACAACATTTAGACTTAGGTTGTACTTGTCCAATATCCTTGTGTTTCTTTGTTACTAACTGAAATACCCGACGTTGTCCGTGGTTTGACGGTTTATCCTTACAACATTTAGACTTAGGTTGCTTTTGTCCAATAGTATTGTGTTTTATAACTTAAATAATATTTTATAAGCTATATATACTGCATAAACTGAAAATAACACTTAAATTGAGTTATTTTGAGCGAGTTCTTTCTTTAATCTAGCGTGAGTCGCATTCCAAGGTCGGCACCATTATCGCAAGCGCTATTAGAAGCATAACTCCAGCTTTAGACATCAGAGTTGCTTACTGACGTGCTGGTTGGCTGCATTGCTGCCAGGGACATGAGTTGGTGAACAAGCTGTCTCAAACTTCAGAGTACCATCCTCTTAGCTCAGTATAATGCATTAAAGGAGAGCATTAAAGGCTTGTTCTCTGTGGGTATTAAGGAAGTAATAATCCAGCTCTGCTTTATCTCTCCGAATAGCACAAAGAACAAATTAGTCGATGATGTCTTCCTATTTGATTTCTTACCATTTATATAAAAAGTGAAGATGTACCAAATAGTTTCCTGTTGCTTTCCTCGACCAAGCTTCCTTCCTTTGCACCAGTAATTAATGTTCAGATAAGAGAGGACCGCCAAGTTAATTCAAAGTTTCCAGAAAGTTTTGTGTTAGAAGCCTTAGTAATGCCTGATAAGCCAGTCGACGACTGCCTGAGTTACTCTACAAGGCTTTCTACTCAGGGGAGTGTATTCCTTCTCCTTTAATTGGTGATAATACATTTTTAAAAATATTCCGACAAAATGATAATTTGACAAATCCCATACCTGACACCAGAGAGACAAAATGACAAGAAAGTCTAGCTAGTCTAATTATTTTTCTTCTAAAACTGAAGTACAAAAACACAGTTCTGTTTTTTCATAACATAGTTTACAATTGAGCGTCACCTAGAAAATCACAGAGTTCAATTCTCTCGAAACATTTACACACATACAAACACGCATTTTTCTGCTTTTTAGTTCTCTCTGCGTAACTACTCACTTCGACGATCACACTCACTAAAACTACTTCTGGCTACCACTCCGGCGTGACGTTAAATATCCCAAACTGTCCCTTTCGATGCATTCAGTTCTCCCAGGATGACTGTAAACACACACACCGCTTACAGTTGTCTGGTTCAACACTAAAGATTTCCTTTCTTCTCAAAAATGTCTACTCTCGGCTGCAGTGGCAACTCATCAAAGAGGGCTAAAGCTAAGGTATCTCACACCACTTGGCGGTACGGGCTTCAGATGCACTCAAGGTGAGGTTCTCTGGCGCCTCTGCTTGTGAATACGTGAGTGGCAACAATCAGCACGGTATAACAAAGAATATCCAGGGTGTTCGTGAAGCCGCAAATGTCGGCTTGTATGTGACAGCTTCTAGAAAAGTGCCAATATCGAAAAGGATTCCTACTACGTCATTCTCGTCTATAAAAGGAGGTGCGACAACGGGAAAGAAGAGTAGTTTTCATAATGGAGTTGTGAGCGTTGAACGTCGTGGTGGACGAAGCGGCGTCAGGGCGGGTTTTCTCCGAGTGCTCCGGTTTCCCCCGCCATCTCATTCCACCGGTGCTCCATCTTCATCCCATGTATCATCAGTGTCATCGCCTGTGGTGCCGTAGTAGTAAAAGCGGGCGTTAAACACTACAGCAACTACAACAACAACTGAGCGTTGAACGAGATAGATGTGTGTGTGTGTCTGAGAGAGAGAGAGAGAGCTGTATGTGTCAACAGAGACACTTGAGACATTTATATGTCGCGTCGAAGTGAAGTAAGTGACGCAGTTTTAGTGAGTGTTGAGTGTCTGTATCGTCAAATTCAGCTGTTCGAGAGCCATACATAGTGAAGAAGGACAATAAAAGGAGTGTGTCAAGGTTACGAGGAATAAACTATTGTGAGTTGGAAGGTCACAAAGAACTGTAGATTGTGTTAACGACGGTAAACGAGAACCGTGTCGTGTGGGTCAAAATAAAGTGACCAACTTGTCATTTGTCATATTTATGAATTAGGATATCTTACGGGTTGTATAAATGTATAATAGCTTCTATTGTCACTACACGCAACTGCAAGATTCAAATATGTCAGTTACGCACCACTTTACAAGGTATACCCTGTTACCACACGTGCAGCTATTAAAATCCCATTAAATTGCCCATTACGTTCCTACATTTAATCCCGGCCATTCTCGTTTATAAACGAAATAGTTTTACAACAACGTCCCCATTTAGTTACCCAGTTCATATCATCCTCATTCCATTTCCTGCTACATTATAAGTAGAAAATGCTTTACGCGCTCCCCTCATATCACTTTCTCTACTCACTCCTGTGCAAACTATGTCTACAAACGCTTATTCCTCTATCTGCCTTATGTTAAAAGAGCAAACATGGGGAAGAGGGGTGACAGGAATGTTATCGAGTATTTACCCTCTCCACTTACTGACACAATTTGAATGACTATGTGTAGTGGAAGTGACACAATGTGCCAGTTCTCCCCATCTATGTAATAGAGAGTATCCGAGCCACCGAGCATCGCCTGGCGCTTTTTTCTATTCTTTTCTGTGTAAGATCGTATTTTTCGAAAAAGACACTTATTTTAATGTAATACGTTGCATTTATACCTATTTCAACCATAGAAAATTGTATGAATTGTATGTTGAGGGGTGAGTGGAAAAGGATATGTTTACGCCAAAGTAAAACGAATAGAGAAAACCACGTGAAAGTAATATATTCTGTAGTAAAATGGATAAAATCGTCGCCATGAAAAACATACCTAGAAATATCCACCTATAGATGATGAATTGTTTGTAGAAGAGTGAGCAGAAAGAGAGATGTGAATGTGTTACCTTTAAGTGAGTAGCGAAAGTAGTGTGAATGTAATATGTAGCATTTCTACTTCATAGAGAAAATGAATGAATTATTTGTAGAAAACGGAATAAAAATGTTTTTGTTTCTGTAAAATTGAATATTTTTTTCAGGAAAGACACCTAAGACACCTATTTACAGGATGTCCCAAAATTAGACCGACATGGTTTGGGAGCTGATAGATAACATTATTTTAAACGCTTTTGATTAAGGAAATTTTTTGCTGCGATGCTTCGTTTAAGTGCTAGACGAGTTAGTCGTAGATTACTGCCCCCCGCCCAGTTTAAGTATTTACGGCAAAATCAACAATGGAAATTAGTATTGCATTTATCTTAGTAAGCCACACAATCTTAATCCAAGAAACAAACACACAGAACACATAAACAAAACACAAACATCTCATTGTTTTCAGTTAATCACATCTTTACTATTCGAAGTAAATGTTGGAACGCACGCCCATTGCGATTCACACAAAGAGTGCATCGGGGTGCCCTATTCTGCCGTACTCTCGCAAAGTCACTAGTCATTTCTCTGGTTTAAAAGTCTGTCGGCCTAATTTTGAATAGTAAAGAATTGTAGCTGCATTTCCAGTGCGCGCATGCGCGCGTGTGTGTAGTGTAACTCGAGAAAGGTCCTCTGACGTCATGTCCCGTATATAAGGAGGCCAGAGAAATACAGTTGCGAATGAGTGAGTTTTTGAGTGAGTGCGAGGCAGCAGTGTGTGTGTGTGTGTTATTGTGCCAGTACGTCGTAAGAAGATTCAACGGGCGTCACTAGTAATTACGTCGCAGTAATTAGTGCCTAAGGAACAGAGGAAGTGAAAACACTAAAAGTCCTGATCAAGGTTATGAGAAAACTGGGTGTTTTTAGTAAAGCATTATAAGACAAGTAACTGAACTGATTTTGTCGACTTATACCTCGGTGTCAGGAGTGGAATTCTTCAAATTATAATTTTTTTACAATATATATTGTAATGTTAATTATTTTTGGCCTTACTTAACATTATATAGTGCACAAATACAAAAAATATTTAAATTTACTTTCTTGGGAATACTATAACCATTAATTTCTACTTACTAAGGCAAATAAGTTTGTGTTCAATGTTTTCTGATGTGCTGGTATTTGGTTAGCAATATTGTGGGTTCTTGTGTAATACCATTACGAAATATCAAATACATATTCGTATAACAAGCTGTAATTACAGGGGATATGTTGACAGAAGCGACCCTGATAATACATCAGTAATAAGCATAAAACATTATGCCTCCAATCATTGTCTCTTTTATTTCGAAACAAATAATGCTTCATGACAAGAAATTCTGTTACTAATTAATGTATACGGTAATTTAATTTACACAGTGCGCAATTTGTTTCATCGTCCTCTGAAATTATTCTAGTTTTAAAACGAGTGGAGTTTCTAGGAGACTGCTGCTTTTAATATTATAACCGAGTACGACAATTTGGCACATACCACTTCTGACACCAAAGTGATAAAATTGGCGAATTTCCGATCTATTTACTTTATTACTTTCGCTACTACGTATAGCATACTATGTTTCATTGTTTCTCAAAAAGACCAACAATAAAAAATCTGATGTGTTGCACTCACATGAGTTTCTGTCCTCTTGTACTAACCATTCTTACAAATTCTTATTCCTATATCTTCTTCGAGTTAGTTAAGATAAACATTTGTACAAATTAAATATTATAACCGAGTACGACAATTTGGCACATACCACTTCTGACACCAAAGTGATAAAATTGGCGAATTTCCGATCTATTTACTTTATTACTTTCGCTACTACGTATAGCATACTATGTTTCATTGTTTCTCAAAAAGACCAACAATAAAAAATCTGATGTGTTGCACTCACATGAGTTTCTGTCCTCTTGTACTAACCATTCTTACAAATTCTTATTCCTATATCTTCTTCGAGTTAGTTAAGATAAACATTTGTACAAATTAAATATTATAACCGAGTACGACAATTTGGCACATACCACTTCTGACACCAAAGTGATAAAATTGGCGAATTTCCGATCTATTTACTTTATTACTTTCGCTACTACGTATAGCATACTATGTTTCATTGTTTCTCAAAAAGACCAACAATAAAAAATCTGATGTGTTGCACTCACATGAGTTTCTGTCCTCTTGTACTAACCATTCTTACAAATTCTTATTCCTATATCTTCTTCGAGTTAGTTAAGATAAACATTTGTACAAATTATCTTATTGTTTATTTCCTTGTAGATACAAGGGGAATATGGGAATATAGTAGGCTTTGTGCAGTAGTGCAATCTTTCAAAGGTTTGCGATTCCATTCACTTCGCAGTGTTAACATATAAAAAATGAACAACGGTGTTCCATTTCACGAAAGTTTGTAAAATGGAATATCTCCAAAATGGTTCACTCTACAAACAAATTTATTCGGACATAAATTGTGTATTTTAGCAAGATCTATATTTTTTGTACATTAAGATTTTTTCTATCTCTTACAGTTTACGAGTTATTCAAAAGTCATACAGAGTAAACAGGACTACATAGGTAATAGCCAGAAAATTCAAAATATACATTTCAACTGTCATACAAATCTCTTAAACGTGTGGCATTTTAACCAAAATCGTTAGTGCTTTTTAAGAAAATCATAACTTTCGAAAAATTTTCCATGTAAAGGGTAGTTTAGCGTGGGGCTATTTTCTTCAAAATCTTCGTGTTGCATCCTTGAAAGACATTAAATTTACACACCAACTTTGGTTTTTAACCGACTTTTCGTTTTTGAGTTTGCTGTCCACAGTCTGACAGACACACACACATGGACCTTTTTCTAAAAATGCTTTTTTGGATTCAGGGGGCCTCAAAACATATATTTCTGGTGAAATCTCGACATCGAATTTTTGGGTGGAATACAATACTTCTCCTACTTACCAGTAGAGAAAGTAAAAAACCCATGAGTCAGAAAGGTCGACCACGGGGCTCGAATTTTCGACTTCCCCAATGTGGGCCACAGACGTTACCACCTAAGACATCCCGTTTTCTTAACATATCCCAATATTTCGATGTACAGAAATGGTTATACTTGAATGTGCCACAATGAACAGAAATGCTCCTTTTCTTATTCATTATATATTCGTTGCTTTGCATTGATTTTTCAGTTTTTGTATCTAGTTATACTACAAAGCACGAACGCAAGTTTGTAAGTTCACTCTTGCTGCTGTATATGTGCTTCTTTTTTCCCCTAAAGTATGCGGTTTTAAGCTGGCGCAAAAGCCGTTAACATCGCTATCTGAATTTTAAGTATATCTGTTTGATATGTGCAACTTGTATTAGGGAAGCAAGGAATTCCCAAACTGTATGTATATACATAAGAATTATGCTCTTCTGCACGTGCTTTTATTCTTAATCTTTCTCGGTTTTAAGGCTTCTCCAAAAACACGTATCATTGAATTATACAGAAGGAATACAGTGTGGTGAAAGTTAATATTCGGTTTAACTTTCGAATAAAAATTACTTTTACGAATTTTCATACAAATAATTTTCAAACATTTTAGGCAATATCCGTAGAAAATAATTATTCTAATAAATTATACAACATAATAGCAGCATTAGGGATTTTTCCACTTGTAACCTTAAACACTATCTTGATCAAAGTGATGACGTAATTAAGGTTATTGTAATGATTCCTGAAAGCGCTTTTATGACGTAATTACGTTATTTCTTTCGTAAGTGTTCGCAGGTGTTCGTTTTTCCAGCTTTCATTTGCAGCTTAACGGATTTTCGTGTGTGTGTGTATGTGTGTGTGTGTGCGTGTGTGTGTGTGTGTGTGTGTGTGTATCTTACAGCTGAAACTTAGACCGACAAACTTTGAGAGCTGACAGATAACATTATTTTAAACACTTTTTGTTAAGGAAAGTTTTTTGCTGCGATGCTTCGTTTAAGCGCTAGCCGAGTTAATATCATAGATTACTGCCTTCCACCCAGACAAAATCAACAATGAAAATTAGTTTTGCATTTATCTTAGTAAGGCACACAATTTTAATCCAAGAAACAAACACAGAAAACATAAACAAAACACAAACATTTCATTGTTTACAGTTAATCACAGCTTTACTATTCAAAATTAGACGGACAAACTTTTAAGCCAGAGAAATGGCAGGCGTCTATGCGATAGTACGGCAGAATAGCGCACGTCGATGCACTCTTTGTGTTAATCGCAATGGGCGTGCGTTCCAACATTTACTTTGAATAGAAAAGCTGTAGTTAACTGTAAAAAATGAGAAGACAAACTATTTGTGTGAACTATAAAATATAAAAGTGTGTTTTGTGATTCAGTTTGAGAAGAAATTGGATCTTTTGTTTAAGGGGATTTGCATTCCACCTAATTGTTAAAGAAATATTTTTAAGGCCCTCTAAACACAAATGAAGGAATTTGCGCTTGTGAGCAGCATAATTTAAAAACAAAAAACCTGATGTGTTGCACTCACATGACTTTCTCTACTTTTGTACTAATCATTCTTACAAACTCTTATTCCTATATCTTCTTCGTGTTAGTTGAGGTAAACATTTGTACAAATTATCTTATTGCTTATTTCCTTGTAGGTACAAGGGGAATATTAGAATACAGTATGCGATAGTCAAATGTTTTAAAGCTTTGGGATTCTGTTGCCTTTGCACACGTAACATACAAAAAAATCTGATGTGTTGCACTCACATGACTTTCTCTACTCTTGTACTAACCATTCTTACAAACTCTTATTCCTATATCTTCTTCGTGTTAGTTAAAATAGACATTTGTACAAATTATCTTATTGCTTATTTCCTTGTAGGTGCAAGGGGAATATTGGAATACAGTAGGCTTTGTGCGATAGTCAAATCTTTTAAAGCTTTGAGATTCCGTTCTCTTTGTACACGTAACATATAAAAAAATGAACAACGATGACCCATTTCATGAAAGTTCCAAGTTTTCCGAAACTCCCACGCATAGCAAGGAATATCTCCGAAATGGTTCACCCTACAAGAGACATAAATTGTGTATTTTAGCAAGATCTACATTTTTTGTATAGTATGATTTGGTCTATCTCTAACGGTTTACCAGTTATGCAAAAGTCGTCCAGAGAAAATACGACTACAGGGGCTATAGCCAGAAAATTCAAGATATACGTTTCATTTGTCATCAAAATATCTCAAACATATGACATTTTAATCAAAATCGTTAAAGCCATTTTCAAGAAAATCAAAATTTTCGAAAAATTTTCCATGTAAAGGGTAGTTTAGGGAGGGGCTATTTTCTTCAAAATCTTCGTGTCACATCCTTGAACAACATTAAACTTAAATACCAACTTTGTTTTTAACCGACTTTTCGTTTTTGAGCTATGCTGTCCACAGACTGATAGACTGACAGACTGACAGACACAGACACACAGACACACAGACACACACACGGAACTTTTTCTAACAATGCTTTTTTTGGATTCAGGAGGCCTCAAAACATGTATTTCCGGTGAAATCTCGACTTCGAATTTTTGGGTGGAATACAATACTTCCCCTACTTACCAGTAGAGAAAGTAAAAATGGGGTAAAAACTAAGCTTGGTATTTAAATTCAGTGTCCCCCAAAGTAGCGACTTGAAAAGTTTCGAAAAAAAAATTCTATCTCCCTAGATTAACCGTTCAATGCAAAAATTGGCAACAGATAACTCTGGATAGAAATGATTGGAGCTCTTGGATGAAGAAGGCCCAGGTCTGGTTTGGGCTGTAGCGTCATTAGAGGAAGAAGAACAAGAAGAACAAGAAACCGTAAGAATCGGAACAAAACCTTACTGCAGAAAAAAAGTGTAGATCTCCTTAAGGCAATTTGTCAACATTTGTTGTCGAGTGCACCATTTGTGCGATATTCCTTCTCATTTGTTTGAATTTGCTAATACTTCAACTTTTTTTAAAGTCATCATATAGCGACCAGCATTAAAAGATTTGACTATCGCTCACTGTATTCCCATATTCCTCTTACACCTACAGAGAGACATAAAAACATCCGAACCGCTGCGCGGTGTTTTTCCACTGCGTGCACAGAAACAGGGTAACACAGCTGCGTACACAAGGTTGACTTGTTTTTCTCTGCTCTGAAAGTGCAGTATTGATCTGACGTGTGATAGAGTTATTACCAGTGTGTTTTATTATTTTGTCCTGTATTTAGTCACAAAGTGTATTATAGCTCAGCATTTGTTTTCTTCTGCACAGCGCGTTGTGTTAACTCAGTCAGCTCGCCAAGTGAAAGTGCGATTTGCAGAGAGATTTTCAGCTGATCTGTGATTTCTATCTCTGGAGTAACTTAAAACATAAAGTGTGCAAGACAAACTCACACAGCCTGGAAGAATTAAAACAAAATATCTGTCAGGAAATTGCCAGTATTTCTGAACATGAACTACGGCGAGTGATGGATAGTTTCCTAAAGAGGTACCAAAAGTAAAGCCTTTAAAATTAGTTTTAAAAGTGCTGTATATTTTCATCCGCCCTGTTCTTGACAGCGGCAGTCCGCGACGAGAGCCGAGGACGCGTACAGGCAAAACAGAAGGCAACCAGTTCGGAGTCTTTTGGAACACCCGTTACAAGGAAATAAGCAAGAAGATATCTTCTGCAAATGTTTATCTTAACTAGCACGAAGATATAGGAATAAGAGTTTGTAAGAATGGTTAGTACAAGAGTAGAGAAAGCCATGTGAGTGCAACACATCAGATATTCTAAACTTCGCACTAACTATTCCACGACAAAACTTGACAGGAATGTACGGTCTGTTGATTATAATATATTTCTTACAAACAATAACAATCAGACTCAAAAGTTTTAGCACGTGAATCAACACAATGATTTTACAGAATAAATTTTGTCAGAAAGATTTACTATCACATTGTTGAACGCATCCGGATATTGTATGCGGTTCCATATATTTGAATGTATGTTTCCCTTTTGTTTGTTTTTGATTCGTGTTTGAAAAACGGATGGCAGAGAAAGGACGAGAGGCGCTAAACAAATGAACGTCATGCGGGTACCCTTATCGATTACGTCACGACACCAGCGCCTGCTGTTATTAAAGGGGTTAAGCTCATCTACGACTTGTGGCGCTGGAATCGCCATCCTGAGGAAAACAAAGGGTTTAGCGAAACTATATAATATTGTGTAGCCAATGCAACTAAATGTAGCTAGTTAAAAGGGACTCTGGGAGTGAAATTCAAATTTTCTATATGTTTATAGTTGTATAGGTCTAATTTCCCAACAAACATCAGTCTCGCGCAGGAAGAAAGAATAATAGGTTTTCAAATAACTAATTTCTTTGCTTTTATGAACACTGAAAATATATTTAAAAAACCTTTTGTATATTTAATTTTTTAAAGATAAATAAATTTTCAGATTTTAAAACCAAAGACTAAAGTTGAAGCTACATAAATGGAGCACATGCTGGAAAAATTCTAGGAGCATAGCACAAAATTTAATGCGCATGGAACAAGTAGTTTATTAAAACTCTAGAGTCGAGAAAAAGCAATTTTTCTATACACATACATCAGACCACCTGTTAGAGGTTAAAGGGTACAGACACACAGGGGACACCTCGCTCACTTCGACCTAAGGCGGGACAAACGCCACCCAGCGCCGAGAACAGCAGTTAGCATACTCAATCACCAGCGCCATCTGACCGGCACTGCCAACACCAAGGAAATGGAATGAAATGAAAAGTTGGAAAGCAAACCGTAGTATGAAATAATGCAGCCCAGCTAGTTAGAGGTCTGCACGGGCTCGGGCCGGGTTCGGGCCTAAATTGAAAAATGCTTGTCAGGCTCGGGCCGGGCCCGGGCTTGAAAATTAAGAGATACAAAATAATGTATTATATATTTTTCCGAGAATAGCACAATTATCACAGCATTCCTTTACTAGGAATTGTATATGATTATTCTGCTGAAAGGTTTCAAATAATAGTAATAATAACAATAACAACAATAATGTCATCATAGTAAATTTAAATAATCGGGCTCGGGCCGGGCTCGGGTTTGGCAGAGTTCGGGCCAGGCCGGGCCGAACGTAAGGATGTCGGCCCGTCCAGGCCTCTAAGCTAGATCACCTGTCTGTCACATCTTCCCTCTTTGTCTAGTAGTCTCTCTCCTCTAATTCATAGCTTATCCACTTCTTTCCGCTGAATTTGCTTATTTTTGAGCCCTTTTTGGCCTTACTTTGTTTAACAAATAAAGCAGTCGTTTAGTAAGGAACTGGAAAGCTGACTTTCAGCCTAACTATACTTACTATGCTATAAGTACTGAAGTCCCAGGCTTTCCCGCATTCGGGAGGTCGTGAGTCCAATCCCCGTGACCGACCTTCCTAACCCATGGTTTTTTTCGGAAGTTTCTCCGGGTTTCCCTCAGAGTTGGAAGCGTCGGTGAGCGTCGCGGCAGCAGCACAAAGGGGGGAACAAATACGCTCTGGTACCCCGTATTGGTAGGCGAGTCACAGGTTTCTGGGCCCCCATGAGATGGTACAAGCCCTCAAATCCAGCCCAGATCGATGGTTTTTAAGTGTGCCTAAACCGACAGCTCCATGTCAGTAGATTTACTGGCATGTAAAAGAACTCCTGCGGGACAAAATTCCGGCACACCGGCGACGCAGATGTGATCCAGGCAATTGACAGAGTCGTTAAAAACAACAAAATATTATCATCATCATTATTATTACTATTATTGTTGTTCCGGCCTATAGCTTCCTATGATTTCTTCACGCCATTCCTTGCTCCCGAGCCAATGGACTCGTATGTTGCTGTGGAATACCTTAAGAGTGGAATTAATAATCATATTTAATTAAAAGTAAGTCAAGTAAGACAGCAATGAAATCGCGTCTGAAGACCTGAATGATGAAAAATTGTTCGTCATAATGAAAATCTTTCGTTTCACTTAAAAAGACGGAGAGAAAACGTGAATATTTTCAATTACTTAATGCAAATAGCACGGCCCCCAAATCCTCACAACATATAACGTATATTTTTTGTTTCTTTCAGTTTCTAAAGTGAAAGAAACGAAAGAGGTTCAAAACATAGACGTATGCCTTGTTTTTCCATTTCACAATTTAGTCTAGCTTGGAAATAAATCATTTTTCTTCAACACTCCTATAGGCTAGAGAAAGGACCTACTGATGCCGATGCGATATGTGTGTTATTGTCCAATTAATTTGCTGTCAGTTGCTCCAGTGGTGCACTTCTTGAACGCGATGTGAATTATGAGAGGCCCAGTACCGGCTGTTACGAGTGTTCCCATTCATTTAACTGGAACCACGTATTGTCGGAAAAGAACACAAGCTGTGGATCAATTAAACCATCATTCACTGATGAAACAAACAATTCACAATAATGCATTCCAGCATCTTCTATATTGGAAGAGTGTTATACATGCTCTGATAGGTCTGATGTGTTGTACTCACATGACTTTCTCTACTCTTGTACTAACCATTCCTACAAACTCTTATCTTCTTCGTGTTAGTTAAGATAAACATTTGTACAAATATCGTATTGCTTATTTCCTTGTAGGTACAAGGGGAATGTTAGACTACAGTAGGCTTTGTGCGATAGTCAAATGTTTTAAAGCTTTGAGATTCCGTTCTCTTTGCAAACTTAACATATAAAAAAATGAACAACGATGTTCCATTTCATGAAAGTTTTAAGTTTTCCGAAACTCACACACATAACAGGGAATATCTCTGAAATGGTTCACCCTACAAGAAAATTTATTCAGACATAAATTGTGTATAATTGCATTTTTACATAGTAGGTATGTTTTGGTCTAAATATATCGGTTTACCAGTTATGCAAAAGTCGTCATGTCTGAATAACTTTTTTTTATATGTTAAGCGTGCAAAGAGGACAGAATTTGAAACGTTTAAAAGTTTTGGCTATCGCTCAAAGTCTACTGTATTCCCATATTCTCCTCGTACCTACAAAAAGATAAGCAGTAAAGTACTTTCTACAACTGTTTATTTCAACTAACACGAAGAAGATAAAGGAATAAGAGTTTTTAAGAATGGTTAGTACAAGAGTAGAGAAAGTCATGTGAATTTAACACATCAGATTTTTTTTAATTTCGGTACTGCTAAGTAGAAGGAAGTATTGTATTCCACCCAAAAGTTCGATGTTGAGATTTTACCGGAAATATATGTTTTGAGACCCCTTGAATCAAAAAAAAAAAAAAAAAAAAATTGAAAAAGCTCCGTGTGTGTCTGTGTCTGTCTGTGGACAGCATAACTCAAAAACGAAAAGTCGGTTAAAAACCAAAGTTGGGATTTAAGTTTAATGCCTTTCAAGGATGCGACACGAAGATTTTGAACAAAATAGCCCCACCCTAAAACTACCCTTTACATGGAATATTTTTCGAAAATTTAGATTTTCTTGAAAATAGCTCTAACGATTTTGATGAAAATGTCATACGTTTGAGATATTTGTATGACAAATAAAATGTATATCTTGAATTTTCTAGCTATAGCCTATGTAGTCCTGTTTACTCTGGATGACTTTTGAATAACTCGTAAACCGTAAGAGATATACAAAATCTTACTGTAAAAAAAATGTAGGTATCGCTAAAATACACAATTTATGTCTGAATAACCTTTTTTTACATTTTTTTTCGGAGATATTCCTTGTTATTTGTGTGAGTTTTGGAGAACTGAACACTTCTGTCAAATTCAACATCGTTATTCATTTTCTTATATGTTAACCGTTCAAAGAGAACGGAATTTGAAAGCTTTAAAGGATTTGACTATCTCTCAAAGTATTTTGAACAATGTTTCTTTCCTAGTTTTGTAGAAGGTACTAAAATTTGTATGCCATTCTCTCAAATTGTGTCTATGTTGATATCTTTAGTTTTAAGAAGCGTAGTGCACGAAACCTGGCTTCAAATATTCCTCATAAACATTCAGTTACAATCTGTAAACTGAAATCGCAGTCATTAATTCTTTCTAAACAGCCCCGCAGTGTAATCTCAGACGGGAAAGTGAACACCGCATTGTTAAAGAAATATACAAATGTGCGTGCACCACACTCGTTTGTTTTCTGTGGCTCACTGGGAGGCCAGAGTTCCAGATAATGTTTGTATACATGCTGCTATCATTATTAGCTAAATTGTATTTTCAAATAAAACAATAACCTAGCGATAATGGAACTGTATAATTGGCTGTGAAAAAGGCTAATAATATTTCCGATACATTTAGTGTGTTCTATTTTAGAATGGAAGGACACAGTGATAGGAAATGACACTAATGGAATGGTAAATATTCTTCCTCTTATTAATGCAACACTCTATACATAAATACAAGAATAATAGTGTAGCTTGTTAAAATAATAGTAAACAAGGTTCTACAGGGTTATACATAGCTTAACAAGCGCTTCTATATAAGTGTAAGAAATATGAACGTTTAAATCTACCGAAACGAAAGTTAGTATTTTATATGTCTTACACCTGCATATCGAAGTAGCACATTCAACTCTGTACTATAGTGCTAACCACCAATCAACAGATCCGCATATAGGAATCAATACTTCGGCGTCTGCGCACATTTCTAAGCAGCTGAGAGCGAAAGTATGGATTGTTGTATGTGAAATAGAGCTACTCTATCTTATATATTTAAACGAGCAATTCTTGTATATATATTCCTCGCAACTTGGAAACGGCTCTAACGATTTCGATCAAATTTTGTATTCAGATAGGGTCTTACTTTTTAAGTTCAGCTATATGGGTGTAATTCCCGAAAAAACGCGATTTTACATAAAAAAATAACATTTTTTATTCCCTCTTCTACTGCTCAATTCTTTTATATATATTCCCGGTATTTCAGAAACGACTCTAAAGATTTGATTACATTTTTGTATACATGCATATTACCTTCACAGTGTTTTCTCTACTCACTTTTAGGTAACACATTCACATCTCTTTCTCTACTCACTCTTCTATAAACAATTTTCCATAAAAAAAAGGTGATTTTGCACCAAGAAACATTTTTATTCGCACTTGTAAAATAAGTCATACCATGTTCTATATGTTTGAAATATAAATGCTATTACATTCACACTGTTTTCTCCTCTCACTTTTAGGCAACACATTCATATCTCTTTCTCTACTCACTCTTCTACAAATAAATACACAATTTTCTGTATGTTTAAAATACAGATGCTGCATATTACATTCACAGTGTTATCTCTACTTACTTTTAGGTAACACATTCACATTTCTTTCTCTACTCACTCTTCTATAAACAGTTTTCCATAAAACACGTGATTTTGCACCAAAAAGCACTTTTATCCCCACTTTTAAAATAAGACATGCCATGTTCTGTATGTTTGAAATTGAAATGCTATTACATTTACACTGTTTTTCCTCTCACTTTTAGGTAACACATTCACATCTCTTTCTCTACTCACTCTTCTATAAATAAGTCATGCAATTTTCTGTATGTTTGAAATAGAGATACTACGTATTACTTTCACAGTGGTTTCTCTACTTACTTTTAGCTATCACATTCACATCTCTTTCTCTATTATATTCATACTGGGCGAAAAACGCCGAGCGAAGCTCGGTCGCCCAGGTACTTTAGCAGTAATTAGTCTTAGTATTTAAATAACATTGTTATAAATTCAATTTTTATCGTTTTTGAAACTCTGCTTTCCTAAATTATGCAAAGACCAAGATAACAATACAGTCAATAACCTGGCACATTAAGGTGCAACTGTGTGTACAATCGAATAACAAATAGTTAAAATGTCGGACACCAGTAACGATAAAATGCAGCGTACCATATTAAAATATTTTATAAATATTTTAAACTTTGACACAGGGTGGAAGATGAACAATCGTACGAAGGTTGAGTATAATAAACTATAATTTTCCGAAAGCAGATATGGACACAGTGAGGAGCGGAATAATTTAAGATATAATTATGCAACTGTTCAGTTTGTCATTTCAAGAAGACACTTCTGAGAGTTCTATACTTGTGTTTGAAATGCTACGTTACAAATGTGGGAACCTCCCTTGCTCTAACAATGGAAAATACCGAGCGAGGAGGTTAAGGGTGCTCACAGCCGTGACATACTGTCTCATTGCCCCTACCTCGGGGGTTAACAAACAAAACATTCTCCGAGTAAATAGATAGGGAATTTGCTGCGCACTTTACACCAGCTTTTTCTTATGGGCTAATTTGTAACTGTCCCTCGTGTAATCTGCACTCCTCTTTTATCTCCTTCAACATATTTTGACTGAAACAAAGCATAGCTTTTTACTAGGTACAAGAAATGGGATCGTTAGGCTTGAATTAAAGCGTGCTACACAGACACTGTGACATTCACACAGACGTCAGCCGCGTGTACACAGTTCAAGAGAGCTCACACTACTTGGCGGTGAGTAAATACCCAACAATGGAGAGCAGCAGAAAACAGAGCTTGGAGAACGTTCCGGAAGCTTCGACTGCTGGCTTGTTTTTGGAGGCGTCAGGAAAAAGATAATTTCCAGAAAAATCCATGCTGTGTCATTCTCGACTATAAATGTTTGCCAGACGTCGAGAGAAGAGTGTTTGTGAGACAGAGCTAACAGAAGGATTCTGAGACCTAAGATTGTGTTAATGGCGAGAATAGAGAACTAGTTTTTTGTGGGTGAGTTAGAAGGAAAATAAAAACACACAATTTATGTGCAAATGAATTTTTTGAGGAGAGAACCATTTTCGAGATATTCCTTGTTATTTTGTGAGTTGAATACTTAAGTTTTTCTCAAATGGAAGCTCGTTATTCATGTTTTTGTCTCTGAATATTCTGGTTAAAGAAACATGTTTTAACCAGCCGGGAATCGAACTCGGAGACGTTTCGTACAGCAGATAGGTGGTCCACCGAGGGAGCTAGGGTACCAGTCTGATGTTTTCTTAGCCACTAAGTACTGTTGTATTCTTTAGGTTGTAAAGATGCGGAAGAAGCCCGTTCTGAGACCTGGGGAGGCACGTAAGAATTTTTATGCAACGGGCGTCTCTTGCATGACGGACCCTTTGGCATCTAATATCTATTTCTTACCACTCCTCTGGGACAGCAGCAGGGCTGGTAATGACTAATGAACCTAGAATGGGAGGTGCCCTTTACGTCAGTAAATCTTTCCCTTCCCTATTCTCTAGGGCTATCCACAAGAACCATGAGAGATAAAGGCAGGCAGGCGATGCTTGAAAAATCGACGTTTTAGATTTCAGGCGCAGAATGACTACCACTGTTTTTAACACCTTTACTGACACTTCACTATAAGTTAGGATTTATTGGTTAATGTAAACTTCATCAGACTGAGGCACAAAATGGGCACCAGGTGGAAGATACGCCAACAAGGCTATCTACATGACGAATGAAACAAATGTCTACAATACAATTATTACTTTCAATAAAGAACCGTTTCACAGAATAAAAAAATAGTTTGTGCCAAATATTTTTATTAAAACTTGTTTTAAAATGAATGAACATTTAGTGTTTAACAAATTTGATTTAACACATTTTTCCATTCCTGTCTGTTCATCTATTTATCTTCTTGTATTTCCCACTCCCGTTGATTCCTTGTACGCAGGTAATATATGGTCTTCCCTTCTTCTTCCTTCCCTGCGGTTTCCAATCCATGGTTAGCTTTGGAAGCCTTTCATCCGCCATTCTCCGAAGAGTTCCATACCATTTAAGTTGCTCTATAGTTCATAATGTTTGTGATTGTTGTATTACATTGTAGTACCTGGGCAACCGAGCTTCGCTCGGCGTTTTTCGCCCAGTATGAATATAATAGAGAAAGACATGTGAATGTGATAGCTCAACGTAAGAGGAGAAAACAGTGTGAATGTAATAGCATTTATATTTCAAACATATAGAACATGGTATGACTTATTTTACAAGTGCGATTAAAAATGTTTCTTGCTGCAAAATCACGTTTTTTATGGAAAATTATTTATAGAAGAGTGATAGAGAAAGAGATGTGAATGTGTTACCTAAAAGTGAGTAGAGAAAACACTGTGAATGTAATATGCAGCATCTCTATTTTAAACATACAGAAAATTGTGTATTTATTTGTAGAAGAGTGAGTAGAGAAAGAGATATGAATGTGTTACCTAAAACTGAGAGGAGAAAACAGTGTAAATGTAATAGCATTTATATTTCAAACATATAGAACATGGTATGACTTATTTTAAAAGTGCGAATAAAAATGTTTCTTGGTGCAAAATCACGTTTTTTATGGAAAATTGTTTATAGAAGAGTGAGTAGAGAAAGAGTTGTGAATGTGTTACCTGAAAGTGAGTAAAGAAAACACTGTGAAGGTAATATGCATGTATAAAAAATTTAATCAAATCTTTAGAGTCGTTTCTGAAATACCGGGAATATATATACAAGAACTGCGCAGTGGAAGCGGGAATAAAAAATGTTATTTTTTAAGTAAAATCGCGTTTTTTCGGGAATTACACCTATATAGCTGAACTTAAAAAGCAAAACCCTATCTGAATACAGAGTTTGATCGAAATCGTTAGAGCCGTTTGCAAGTTGCGCGGAATATATATACAAGAATTGCTCATTTAAATATATAAGATGTTTGTTTCTTTGAAATTATGTTTGTCCCATAGTATTCCATTTAGAGTAGATATAGCATTCCTTCCTGTATTTATCCTAGCCCTTATTTCTTTTCCTGTTTTCTATCCACTGTAATCTTAGTTCCCAAATATTTAATTGTACCTAAATCTTCTTCTAACATTAAATCTTGAGGAACGTCCTCTATGGTCATATATTTGGATATTTATTTTTAAACCCATAAACTATATTCTTCTAATCCTTTTTTGTAATGCATTCTATATCTCCAAATTCTTGAGCCACTATTAGTTGATTATCTGCAAATTGGAGGGAATATACTGTTAAATCTTCAAGTGGTATTCCGATCGCTTTACATTGTAAAAGAAAAGAATTGTGTAAAATACGTGGCTCTGTAATAATAATAATAATAATAATAATAATAATAATAATAATAATAATAATAATAATAATAATAATAATAATAATAATAATAATAATAATAATAATAATAATAATAATAATAATAATAATAATAATAATAATAATAATAATAATAATAATAATAATAATAATAATAATAATAATAATAATAATAATGACAATAACAATGACAATGACAATGACAATGACAATGACAATGACAATGACAATGACTGACAATGACAATGACAATGACAATGACAATAGTAATAATAGTAATAATAATACGTATTTATTTATTTAGTCATTAATTTATTTCTCTTATTAACAAGAATTATTGTAATTTGCCCATTTGATTCACCAACTTGTTTTGCGAAATTGTGGACCATTAATTATTATTAATTAATTGTTTATAATTTATTAGCATTGTTGTTGTTATTATAATAATAATATTTATTATTATTATTATTATTATTATTATTATTATTATTATTATTATTATTATTATTATTATTATTATTATTATTATTATTATTATTATTATTATTATTATTATTATTATTATCATCATCATCATTATCATCATCATCATTATCATTATTATTAGTATTATTATTGTTATTATTATTATTATTATTATAATTATTACTATTATTGCATATGAAATAACCATATTGTGATAACTTCTCACCGTCATTCCCTAAATGTTTGAAAGTCACTTAGTGGCAGACTTACCCATTACTCTCACATGGAAGCATAAGACGAGAGTGAGTTCTATTTCCGCTGAACTATGTAGGTTGTACGCTGCAAGGGTTTAACGATTTTCCTCTATGTTTTCAGAAAAATAAAATTGTTCATCAGGTTTCGTAAGCGCTCATCTGTAAACAAAACTAATTAGATAACATTGCTGTGTATGATTAATGCTTGGCAAATTGGCTGCAGGGCTTTATCATCCAGCAAAAAAGAGAAGGGGAGAGAGCGAGAGCGAGGCGGCACGGAGAGAAGCGCACAAAATGTATAAAATTAGACTTACGTAAATGATAATTAATTTTTCTTTTTGCGGCGAACTCCGCTTTCCCCCTTTGGATTCAAAAACAAAACCGAAATCGCACCCGTGAGTTCGATTACCGGAGCTAGGATAGGGAAAACTTTAGGTCAGCAACAACCACAACTGGCGATATCTGTTTGAACTACATGTAGATTAAAAAGCATCAAAAAGGGAGTACTTTGCGGCATACCTCTACAGAAAAACGACAATATTCTTCGTTGCACCATGGGAAAACGGAAAGGTAATGAGACCTTCGTAACTTCCCTTTCTTTCCCTCTCTTTACCCCTCTCCAGTGAGAGCAGTATTCATGTTACTGATTGGACAGCTATAACCAATATATTGGACAGCTATATTACGGCTCAGTAAATCGTTATCCGTAGGGCGATCGACAATATGGCTTCCCCTTCTCGTTGTTGCTCTGGTTACCTTTAACAAATGATTGTGAAACACTCTTTGCTGCGTTTTCCACTTTGTTTCTATGCTACTGAAAAAATTTCTTCCAATGATACATAAATATCATTTTGTCACTTTTTCTTCTATCATTACCTCTAAGCAGACAATAGATTAAAATACGTTATAAAATATATAGTACACATTTTAATACACATTTCAGAATTACTCGAGGAGTAATGTGCAAAACATTTAATTAAATAAACATTACATTTGTATACAATATAATAAATTAAGTGATGATTCTTCTTTAAAAACAATAGACCCTTAAGCTCTCATTAATTATATTACTTCCAACCTTCAGCACCAATTAACATTAATTAACTCAGAAACTGATTCACAGTAATGCCATACGCAATTAGGCCCATAACCATAGAACATTTGTTTTACTTATAGCTGCTTTATTTTAATGAGATATAGATTAACACCCCTGAGAATAAACTCAGTAATGCAAGAACCGCAACACATACATACCTCGATACTCTGGAAACTGGTAGTATAGAAGTATATCTTAATACATTGAAATTGTTATAGAATGTCTAACCGAAAACATACAAAACAATATAACATGCAGCGTTAACCGATTGAGAATGAACTACAACCTAAGTCTAAATGTTGTAGTGATAAACCGTCAAACCACGGACAACGTCGGGTATTTCAGCTAGTAACAAAGAAACACAAAGCTATTGGATAAGTACAACCTAAGTCTAAATGTTGTAGTGATAAACCGTCAAACACGGACAACGTCGAGTATTTCAGTTAGTAACAAAGAAACACAAGGCTATTGGACAAGTACAACCTAAGTCTAAATGTTGTAGGGATAAACCATCAAACCACGGACAACGTCGGGTATTTCAGTTAGTAACAAAGAAACACAAGGCTATTGGACAAGTACAACCTAAGTCTAAATGTTGTAGTGATAAACCGTCAAACCACGGACAACGTCGGGTATTTCAACTAGTAACAAAGAAACACAAGGATATTGGACAAGTGCAACCTAAGTCTAAATGTTGTAGGGATAAACCGTCAAACCACGGACAACGTCGGGTATTTCAGCTAGTAATAAAGAAACACAAGGATATTGGACAAGTACAACCTAAGTCTAAATGTTGTAGTGATAAACCGTCAAACCACGGACAACGTCGGGTATTTCAACTAGTAACAAAGAAACACAAGGATATTGGACAAGTGCAACCTAAGTCTAAATGTTGTAGGGATAAACCGTCAAACCACGGACAACGTCGGGTATTTCAGCTAGTAATAAAGAAACACAAGGATATTGGACAAGTACAACCTAAGTCTAAATGTTGTAGTGATAAACCGTCAAACCACGGACAACGTCGGGTATTTCAGCTAGTAACAAAGAAACACAAGGATATTGGACAAGTACAACCTAAGTCTAAATGTTGTAGTGATAAACCGTCAAACCACGGACAACGTCGGGTATTCCAGCTATTTCGCTTCTTGAGCTCTGTACGGCACTGCTTACAGCTTCTTTATTCACTTTGAAGCAAATTTTTTGTAACATTTTTATAACTTTAGGCGCCGCATTTCAGTTGTTTTCCAGCACTGCCTCCATAAATCAAGTTGTAACGGAATGGGCTAATGCAAATCTAATGAAACAATAATAGCAGAAGTGGAGTGATGAATATCTTTGTTAGTTTGTGCGAAAGAAAAATTGAGAAAGTAATGTGAAACTATGGAAGAGTGTGAAGAAGTTATAGTACACTTTGTTTATTTTTCAAGTGTTTTATTTTAGGAACGTTCTGGTGGTATATTGTCACTACATAATTAATTATGTTAGGTGCTATAGAATGGTACATTAATAAAGCTGCAATGACAGCTTAAGAACAGCGTTTAATCAAAAATAGTTGCGGAAGATGCGGTTTAAAAAGTTTTAGCAGCAAAAAATGTCTTGCGCGTCACTTAAAACTTTCACAGACTCCTGCAACAGTAAATTGCGGTATAAGGATGGTAAGTGGTTTTTACTGGAAAAGTTTGAAAACACAAAATGAAATCGAGGATTAGTGAAAACACTTAACGCACGTGTATTGGGAGATAATTAGTAATTTAATTTTATATGGCGTATGGATGAAATGTGAAATACCAACCTTGAAACGTAATATTCATCTTTCCATGGTGTCTTTATCGCTCAAAGCCTACTACACGAAGAAAGTCATGTCCGATTTTTCACAGAAGTATTCTCTTAAATGTTGAGGATATAATTGTAGAAGTACATGTGGTTCGTTAACATTGAGTTCGCAGGATCAAACAATCCAAAACTACAAACACACGAATATACTTTGGATTACTAAGCAAACAAGGGAACGTATGCAAAGGAAACAGAGCTACCAACCCTCCCTCGTGCTGGAAGAGATACCCTCCGCTCCTTTTCCGGTTCACTTTAGGGTAATTAAGATTACAAAGAGCTTAGTCTCCCTAGAGGTTAACAAGAAGGTGCCAGCTAACTGGTGCTGCCACAGGCGTGAGTCGCTTTTATTTGGAAACAGCTCTTCCCTTTAATTTAATCTATAAACATTGACTTCTGTTGGTTGTGTTGCCATTAGCAATAGTACTAAACAAGTCCATCATGGAGTATTCCCTGTTTCTATTAAGGGAATGATCCACTAAAACACCTGAAAATCTGCTAAAATAACTTTCAAACATTGTGTACCGAAGTAGTTTCAAAACCTAGAATTTTAAAATTTATTTTCAGAAATAGTTTCCATATATCAGGCTAAACAATCAAAACTGATTGCTGCCTTACACTCACAGACTCATGTCTGTAACTGTCTCTTCTGCTGTTACGTCTCCTTATACATATAGTGGAGATGACGTTAAATGGACCATTCTCGAATTTCTACCAACACGCCGATCATGACGTAGTCAGTTCTTTCGCGAAAACTCTGGGAACCTTTTGTGTAGCCGCCTGATTCTTGCTAGTGACGTATTTGTTCACGTGAGTGGTTTGGGGAAGTTTCAGATGTTCAAAAATAAAACACGGACGGATATATTAAATAACCGCTTATTTAAATTTTGACGTAAACTGTGTGTCTTACTTCTCAAATAACATGTCGGTCTGGGTGGCTCAGTTGGTTAGACGCTGGCTTACTGATCCCAAGGTCGCGGGTTCAAACCCGGCCCAGGCCGATGGTTTTTAAGTGTGTTTAAAAACGGCAGCTCCATGTCAGTAGATTTACTGGCATGTAAAAGAACTCCTGCGGGACGAAATTCCGGCACACCGGCGACGCCTATGTGATCCTGGCAATTGACAGCGTCGTTAAACAACAAAATATTGTTTTTTCTCAAATAGCATGCATAATAGCTTTTGACATTTAACTAAATCTATTAAAATGCCTAGCAGGGGATTAAGGTTGTCTTAAAAGGTTAAATTACGCACTAAAAGCCGCGAAGTGGCAATGGCCTGGCGGTTGACCTTGGAATGTGCCTTCAATCAGGCCTCCAGATGGTTGAATGGAATTATGACCGTACCATGTGCGCTAATCCCAGGGACACAGTTTCACATCTTGAATTTTACTTCTTTGTGATCATAAAATCTTAGAAACTCAATTCACAATTACTAATTTTAAAGGCCCTGAACGTTTAGGGCATTATAATTTCAATCACTTTTGGTTGTCTGCATTGTAATGGAATAGGTATAGTAATTTCTGCTTCAATGGATTGGCATGTTGCAGTGCGTTATTATGAGTGCCGACTCTATTCTGCATGCCTATACTGCCATTCGTTCACGATGTATTTGATAGACGAGTAGTTTAAATGCTTTTCACCTAAGGAGAAGTAAGAGCCAATGCACAAGTAGCTCAGCATCTATTCCTATAAGCAACAATACTATAAAATGGAAGCAACACAAATTAAAATAATAACAGCCTTAAACGTAATAATTGTTCAGACAATGTCATTTGTGAATATTACACGGTAAAAGAATTGGTGCGTGCAGGGAAGTCGAACCACCTTACAGCAGGTGGATTACTTAGGAATCATGCGCTCGTTCCAACTGAGCTACCTAGTAATTTGACATGCAGGGGGCTAGCTAAGGGGCCGATGATTTCATATTAGAGTATAAAATGCCAAATGCAAATTTTAGTGCTGGGTGTGTCTCTAAAATTTGCAATTGTTTCCAACAGTCGCTGAACTTGAAACGGTCCCGAACTATGGATTGCTGACCTCACGCAAACATATGCTTATTTTTTGTAGCGTGCTGTGTCCCATTTTTTAGGTTAGTTCGTGACAAAAATTTAACTGGATTAAGAAATGTAATTTGCATGAAATATAACGTGATAATGCAGGGATATTCAAGAATGAAACCAAGACTAATTAGCTATTATAAGTAATGTAACGAGTGATTTACAAATCGTAGATAAATTTGTGAGTCACGAAGGACTAAACAATCAAGTTTTTATAATTGACACAATTTTTAGATATGTGAAAATCTTAATAACATGAATTATTTACAGGTCAGCAGGTGACATATGTGTGTGGTACAACCAATGCCAAATATCACTACACCGTAGTGATATCACAAGCACGACTGGAGCAACTTCTCCTTCCGGACGTGAGTAGATCCCTTATATAGTTCTTTAGACAATGGAAAAGTTCTGGAAGTTGAATGGTCGAGAGTGGCTGAGGCAGAACGCTCCAGACGCCGAGCCACCAGATAATAGTTATTGTCCTCGCATATTCTATTGTGCAGTCGGGTCTTTTTTCCATTTTTTGGGGAATTTAGTTTCTTATTAGCTTAATACTAGCTACCACACTTCACGTTTCAAAGTTTGAACACAATATTGAGTTTAAAACCAACGAATTTATGTTGATCAGATAGATTTAAAATATTTAAGGCTAAATAGTAATGGAACCTTATTGCTTTATTTATTGTGAAAGAAAAACATTTTAGTATATTAATAATAATTAGGCAGCGTAAGGATATTACGTGCATAAGGTTATAAAATTTAAGACTATATAATTTTTCTAATTACAGTAGATGGTCCTAATAATAATTGTATCTAAAATAGGTTTAATGTAAGAAAAATAGTTAATAAAAGTGCAGAAATCATTACTACCACTGCGCTTGTGTCAAAATAACCTTCAAGACAATGTGGGGTGGGTAAGTTCAATCGCTGACTCTCCTCTCGTGCCCATACCTTAATAGTTAACTTTGAAATCGTAGAACTCTGTTATATCACAAATTAAAATAAACATTATTTACTAGTCCTACATTTAGACGTGGAATACTTCCAGGATATTTCTCGCTGTGAGTAAGTGAAAGTATCATATCACTACTCCTAGTAATATAAAGATAAAAAATTCCTAGGCTCGGCGTCACAATTCCCAAGCGTAAATAAGAAATTGCACCAGTGTGTTCAACTTAGATGCATAGAAAATGTAGAGTGTTTATCGTAGGTATCCTAACTCTGTGTGGCTGTGGTGAAAACTACGTCACGTCGGTGATGTCACACGCCCTCTCTGCAGGAAATCACCCAGCTCCTGGCCCCATCCATCCTATCTGTCATCGTATTTCTGCTGCAAAATCTACCCTCTTCTAACATTGTCCCTTGTTTGCTATGAAATGTATCTCAAACCTGATAGAGGTCAGGCTTGAACTAGCACTCAATCACGACCTTTTAACCTTAAATTTTAAAAATATTTTGCAAAACTAAACACTGCCTAGCATTAAATTCCACCCAAAAATGTATACCAAGATTTCCCTGGAAATACACGTTTTGAGGCCCCTGAATAAAAAGTCTTCGTTTTAGTTTTGATAAACATTTGCAGAAACTACCTTATTTTCTATTTCCTTGTAGGAAATTCATATGATATAATCGCAAGAGATACCTGGTTACATCGCAATTATTTACTATTTGTTGTTTGTATGACTTTTGCAATACTTTAACTTTTCTTAAATGGAAGGTCGTTATTCACTTTTTTATGTCTTGGCCGTGCATAGAGAGTGTAATTTGAAAGCTTTCATACAGCGATCAGCTTTAAAACATTTGACTATCGTTCAAAGCACCTACAAGAAAAATTTTAATCACATAATTTCTCCAAATGTTTATCTCAACTAACACGAAGAAGATATAGGAATAAGAGTTTGTAAGAATGGTTAGTACAAGAGTAGAGAAAGTCATGTGAGTGCAAGGCATAAATTTGTTTGTTACTTGTAAGATGCGTAGAGTAACTTATTTCTGACATAACTTCGGTAGTAATTATGGAAAATTACCAAGGGTCTCGAAATAATTAATCACTTAAAAGATGTGAAGGAATACTCCTAGCAGCTCTTTCAGACGTGCAGTAACTTGACAACGTTATGTTAAGGTTGGTCGAGGAATTGAACTGGCTGCTGGATGTAAACAGGTCGGTCGCTTACAGAGTGGTGTAACGCTTCTGATTGGCCTACACTCGCACTGTAAACATGGAAGCACATGGTAGGGTATTTGTTTATGTTCTCAAGACGAACCACTACGGTGTTTGTTTATGTACTGACCTAGTGAAAGTGAGACCTACACAATCTGCAGTGTTGCCAGCTGTTTTTGGCAAAACTAAAATATCTCCCTACGACAAAACCGTAAGTTACAAAATGTATTCCAAATACCGAAATGGATCACCGGTTTAAATTAATGTAATGAATTCCCTTCCAGGCGGTATATTGTCCTTGGTTCAGACCCCGGGGTGTAGCAGCGGTGGTTGAGATTATACGTACGTGACCGTAGGGATTAAACGATGGGATCATACGTGGCCTGGGGGACTGCCATGCTGTTATATGCACTCAATGGGACTAAACGCAATTGCTGTGATTGAGGCAGACACATATAGCATTACGAGGGAAAACATTTTTACCCCCCCCCCCCAAATAACTGCAGCACGTGTAGGGAACAACATGGCTATATTGGTGCTATTTGTAAAAGTACTTGGGGACTCCTACCGTAAATTACCGTTTTATGGCAATGTATGATATTTGGTGCAAACTACCGAAAAAATTTATTTTTGCTTTTTCCATTTTTTAATGCCTATACCTCTTACTTTAACCTCTTACTTAAGCTCCAGGAGGGCATTGCATCCTATTGCGGGTGAGCGTTCCTCACTAAACCTCGTTGCTATAGCTTTGAAATGTTTTTTTTTTTTTTTTTTTTTTTTCATTATCAATGGCTTTGATTTTAGTCTCTTGTAGTGAATTGTGCTTCAGAACGGTTGGAGTTGGCTGTGCAGAAACAATTGCGATACTGAAATACCGCGAATCTGTCACATGTTTTGCTTACAACCAGATAAATTCCGTCAGTGTTCTGTAATTCTGTAATCTTCTAGGTTATTTCAGTGTTCCAGTTATATATAAGGCACTATTTAGGTAGTCAATAGGTTTTAAGTTATTCGTTAGTCTACAGTAAAGACTATAGTCTTTTTAAGTTGATTGGATTTAATTAAAGTACAAAAATATATTCTTAAGCTTTAAAATCCACCTCTGCAATGCTTATCTCAACTAACACGAACAAAATACAGGAGTAATAGTTTGTAAGATGGTTAGTACAAGAGTAGAGAATGTCATGTGAGTGCAACACATGATTTTTACATTTATTTTCAATTATTTTCTAAAATCAAAATCGAAAGTCTTTTCTCGACTCATTCCTGGAATTCGGCAACTGACTGGTTTAGTCTGCACGGCAAAAATCTAATTCAACAGTTGGTGGCGTACAGGGCAAACTGATGTACCTTAATATCAGCATCATTTTGTTTTTACTGCATAGCATCCTTGTTGTCAAAGGATTTAGCTGATCCTTTGAGAGGAAAATGCATGAGATGCAGAACGCAGCCTCTTTTTCCTAGATGCAGTTTAGTATTCCTTGGATCCTTGCTTGACTTGCTTCCTTTGGTAAGGTAATGCGTTCTATTGAAGCAGAAAACAGAAAATATCCTTCCTTCAACGCTTCACTTACTAGTTTGATATTATACAGTCGTGAATACAATTTAGAACTTCTTTGAGTTTAATCAGTTGATATTGAGGTTTTATACCAGGCGAGTACCTTTTGTTTATACGTATTTAGTATAATATAAAAATAGTATATGAAAACATGAATGTTTGTCCCGTATTGGTTACTATACCATTCATCCGATTATAACGAAATTTATAACCCGGTAGTTTTCCTTCGTTAACTTTTTCTATTGACTATATATTGTGACATTGGGTCGTTCAACAATATACGGACGAGAGGGGGCGGCTGTGTGTACGTGACGTTGCTAATGGCGTTACAAAATGTTCTGTTCCCAACATTCTTTTGAGAGTACTTATTTACAACAGAATAATATTTCAAAGTATCAAAATTTTCAAATTTCCATCGTATGAAGCATGTCAGATACGGTGCTGAAAATATCTAAAAAATTAATACATAAAATAAATTTATAGATATTAAACATTTTACAATAAAGTATTTTATGTACGTTATTCCTTATAAGTGTTATGTCTGATATAAATTAAACAAAATCCACTAATAATTGTAGAATTTATCAATTTCACCCATGCGTACCCTTAAAACGAGTTCAAAGTCAATATTTCTCCGTATGGAATGCAATTAACAGACTCATCTTCGTACATTATTGTGGAATTACGCATCCAATTTGGAAAATATTTATTTTTTAAATAAATTTTAATTTTAATTTTAAACTGATCAAAGAATAAAATACCATTAAACTTTGTTTATTTGTAATGCTTCTATGAAGCAAATAAGGTAATAAGTTCCCTTCCATTCGGTATAGGTATGTGTGGGGGCTATTTGAAGTTTAGAAGTATAGGATTCCATGACAAAGCCTCAAGCGCCTGGTGAAAAGCTTGAAGCTACCCGCAAAACAAGCCTGTTGGAGAAGTTGCCGGGGAATCGCGGCGATCTTAGTGCGTTATTTTCATGGCGCTCGATGGATTGTAATGTGCCAATATGAAATAGGAGCGATGGATGGTATATAGATTTGTGACTTCCTACTGGGTGAAATACCCCAACTCATGTCGTCGACAGGAAGTTATTCTTATTCTCAAAAAATTTTACGTGTTGCACTCACATGACTTTCTCTACTCTTGTACCAACCATTCTTACAAACTCTTATTCCTATATCTTCTTCGTATTAGTTAAGATAAACATTTGTATAAATTATCTTATTGCTTATTTCCTTGTAGGTGCAAGGGGAATATTAGAATACAGTAGGCTTTGTGCGATAGTCAAATGTTTTAAAACTTTGAGATCTCGTTCTCTTTGCACGCTTAACATATAAAAAAATGAACAATGATGTTCCATTTCACGAAAGTTTTAAGTTTTCTGAAACTCACACACATAACAAGGAATATCTCCGAAATAGTTCACTCTAAAAGAAAATTTATTCAGACATAAATTGTATATTTTAGTAAGATCTACATTTTTTGTATATTAAGAACTTGTCTATCTCTTGTGGTGTACAAGTTATGCAAAAGTCGTGCAGGGTAAATTCGACTACAGGGGCTATAGCCAGAAAATTCAAGCTATACATTTCATTTGTCATAAAATTATCTCAAACCTATGATATTTTAATCAAAATCGTTAGAGCCAGTTTCAAGAAAATAAAAATTTTCGAAAAATTTTCCATGTAAAGGGTAGTTTAGCGTGGGGCTATTTTCTTCAAAATCTTCAGGTCGTGTCCTTGAAGTACATTAAACTTAAATACCAACTTTGGTTTTTAACCGACTTTTCGTTTTTGAGTTATGCTGTCCACAGACACACACACGGACCTTTTTCTAAAAATGCTTTATTTTGGATTCAGGGGGTCTCAAAACACATATTTCCGGTGAAATCTCTACATCGAATTTTTGGGTGGAATACAATACTTCCGCTACTTACCAGTAGAGAAAGCAACAAGATGATTCTGTGTAGGGAGAAACTGTATTTATTTCCATTTTGCTACAATCAATGCAAGTTTATGTAGGTTAGTGTAAAATGGGTGTAGTGTAATTATAAATTAAGATCGATTGTAGGACTGGAACACACATGTAATTGCATAAAAAATTGGTGTACTTTACCGTATATTAAATACTTTTCAATGTACTGTAATTTGAACCAATGTTTCCTATCACCTCCACACTCGCGCTGAAAATTCAGTTCTGTTGACAATACGTCAGTCTGAGTGCCATAGTGACTTTGCAGCTGGTGCGGGGGGAAATGGAGAGTGCCTAGAACGACTGTGAGGATAAGCTTTCAATTCCATTAATATCTTCGACTTTAAGATGGCACTCACAAAACTTTTTGAATGCTCCTCGTATATTGCCTGTGATAAACATCCTGTAGTACTGCAGCAGCTTATAAACTTCAAGTCCTAATCTACATCCATTTCCATAGTGAACAAGTTTGTGTAAACTTTATTTCTTTTTATAAATGCCGCGTTTCATTACAGCGGCAATATAAAAGAGGTGCTTCTTTATCTTCTTTTCTCCCTCTTGTAAAGTAAATTTCACCCGCTATTATATTTTTATTTCTTAAGATAACACTTCCTTTTTCTTCAGAGTTTTTAAAGACGCACATTCTCCATGTCTTTATTGCCCAAATAAATATGCAGTGCTTGCTCTCACTGGGATGTCATATTTCATTCTTTTAAAAATGCACTCACCGACATTATTTCCTTCTCTAGCACCTACACAGCAGGTGCACGAGATACTGCATTACACCTAAAAATGTATATTGTGATAAAATGACAATTTGGAAAATCCCACTACTGACACCACTGTCACAAATGACACGTTCCAGTTATTGTTTCTTGTGTTACTTTACTTATTTTCTAAAACTGAACCACTGAAATATAGTTATTTTATCGTTACGATAATGTGACGCAGGCCGCGCCGCACAACAAAGAACGGTTGGGGCTTAGTTACTTCACATCTCGTTCCAGGTTGGCGAACAAATAAAGGCGCTTAAAGTCAGGCTGCCTTGCGTGACTGTCCGTGTATACGTCACTAACAACAATGGAAGCGTCTACACAAAAGGGGGTTTCACCGGAACCTTCGAAAAAATTCCAGCCACATCACAGGCGGCACGTTTCTGGATTTCCACAAAGGTCCGTGGACTTCTATATGAAGCCAGGAACTGCAGTGAATGAGTTTATGGACAGACATGAGTCGGAAAGTAAGTCAGTGACCGCGACACAGTGCGCGTGTTATGAGTACTGAGAAAATGAAACAAATGAGTGATAGATTTTATACATGTCGAAAGCCTTTGACAGTATATCTCATTGTGTTTAAGTTGAATAAATTAAAGTTCAATGATTTAGCCGTGTGTCTTATAAACTCATATTGAGTGATTGATTTCAATCTGTATTCTATAATGGTCCATTTTCATAATGTGCACCGACTGTAAATGGAGTACCGCAAGGTTCTATATTGGGACCGGTGTAAAGTCCATGTTTTGATGATTTTAAGTTGGTTGCAATTGACAGTATAATGACCGGTGTGTAAAATTATATAATGTATTGCCACAGCATATTAAATATGTCAATGAATATTTCTCTCCAAAGAGAGAAGGTTGGACATCCTTGCTGTAGACTGTGTTAATGTCAGTAAAAGAAATCTGTATTTGTGATATAATTTTAGAAGACAGAAGTTGATAGAAAAGTAACCGGACAGATTTTGCTACATTATCAACACATTAACATATCAATCATGGTAAAATTATGGAGTTTTGGGTGTGACGTTTAATTATTATTACGTAAATGAAATAGCATGAAATCCTCGTTATTCTGGATGTCTTTTGCATAATATTAAACCGTAAGACATGACAAGCATGTCACGTGATAGATATTAGCTTAAATGACAATATGTTCCAGATGGCGCTGACAGTAAACTTTTTAAGTTGGTTAAAGTGCACACATGAATCACTATGACTGTCCACAACATGCGCGTGTCAACTGTTTATGTTGTGACGTATGTGGAAATCATATAAATAGAGTAAAAAGAGCCATGACATTGCAGGTTAGGGTTGAAGTGATTCTACAGAACAATTAGAACATTGGGAGGTACTATTTGTTACATTCACATCGCTTTCTCTACCCAAATCTCAACAGGCGCGTATACTTCCATCTACTTGATTCTAATCAACTTAAAAATTCGTAGTAATGGTTCGATAATATAGTTTTGCAATATTTATGTAAGTTATTCATTGTTAACAACATAACAAAGAAATATATGACCTCTTCGAAGAACCAGAACTGTCCACTGTGGCCAAATTAAAGAGACTAGAGTGGGCAGGACGTGAACAAAGAATGGATAACTAAAAAATCTGATGTGTGGCACTCACATGACTTTCTCTACTCTTGTACTAACCATTCTTACAAACTTATTCCAATATCTTCTTCGTGTTAGTTAACATAAACATTAGTACAAATTATCTTATTGCTTATGTCCTTGTAGGTGCAAGGGGAATATTAGAATACAGAAGGGTTTTTGCGAGTCAAATGTTTTTGACCTTTGAGATTCCGTTCTCTTTACACGATTAACATATAAAAAATGAACAACGTTGTTGCATTTCGCTAAAGTTCTAAGTTTTCCGAAACTCACACACATAACAAGGAATATCTCCGAAATGGTTCACCCTACAAGAAAATTTATTGAGACATAAATTGTGTATTTTAGCAAGATCTACATTTTTTTATTGTATGATTTGGTCTATCTCTAACGGTTTACCGGTTATGCAAAAGTTGTCCAGAGTAAATACGACTACAGGGGCTACAGCCACAAAATTCAAAATATATATTTCATTTGTCATAAAAATATCTCAAGCATATGACATTTTAATTAAAATCGTTAGAGCTATTTTCAAGAAAATCAAAATTTTCGAAAAATTTTCCATGTAAAGGGTTGTTTAGGGTGGAGCTATTTTCTTCAAAATCTTTGTGTCGCATCTTTGAAAGACATTAAACTTAAATACCAACTTTGGTTTTTAACAGAATTTTCGTTTTTGAGTTCTGCTGTCCACAAACACACAGACTGGCAGACACACAGACACAGACATGCACCTTTTTCTAAAAATGCTTCTTTTTGGATTCAAGGGATGTCATTAACACTTACGGTACCAGTTGGATTGTAAGTTTTCATTTGTTTGTCGACCTGATAAGCACCACAGTTCTTGGTACGCAAAATACAATTTGTTGTAGGTATAATAGAAATGGGTGAACATAGAAGGCTTAAACTATACTTAAATCTTTAAAGAGCTAGTCGCTATGTAATAAGTTTGAAGTTGCGTTCTGTTTACATGGACAAGAGGTCATAAACAAATAGCGACTTCCCATTTGAGAAAAGTATAAGTATTTGAATATTCAAACCAATAATATCTAAAATTGTTTTCTCCAAAACAAAAACTTATATAAACTGTGTGCTTTAACAATATCAATATTTTTATGCAGTAATAATTCGCTTTCTCTTATGACTTATCAGCCCTATTGTGCAGAAGTCATTCAGAATAAAGAGGGCTTTAGAGGCTTATTCCCAGAATTTTTTTTAATTGAATTTTTGTTTTATTCAGAGGTCTCTTTATCAGGCTTGAGGTTTTGTATTTATATAATGTAGGTTTTCTTCTATTTAGAATTTGAGGTGTTTTATAATTCACTTTTGCAAAATATTCCCACGATGCAGTTTTAAACCAATTCCTCTGAACTTAGCCATTCATATTCACAAAATACAAGCAATTGAACTATGATTTGAAGCTTTCCTGGCGACGAACATATTCAAGATGTTCTCGGACTTGGACCCGGGTGAAAATTAGTAATAAGATAATTTCTGCGAACGTTTATCTCTATTACTAACATGAAGAAGATAGCAGATTTAGAGTAGAGTGTCTCCTTAAAGCTGTGTAACTTTGTTTCGTCTGAAGTTCTGTTCACACCCTCAACTCCGGCAGAAGGCAGGTAGGCAGGTGATGCGACTTCCCTATAAAAGAGGCATTAATGTTTCACAAGCCATTGTAACCTTTTATAGCATATAGGATCTCAGAGTGCAGCTATCTCCATAGGAATAGTGATAAAATTTTATAAAACTCCAGCTATATCAGTGCTCTTAAGGCTTGATCCATGTCACAAGTGGAGCGGGAAAATCCCCCTAAAATTGGACGCATGCATTTTAAATTTTCGTTTGGAAGCTTTAGACCTCCGCGTCTTTCAATTGGAATCGGTCTATTGAAGGCGCACACCTCCCTTCTTGCAGTCAAGCTCAGCTGCATATAAATCGTCGGGGGTGAGAGACTAAGAAGGTCATCTACCTGTCAACCAGAGGCAGAGTGGGTGATCATTTAACCTGGAGGTGATGTGGGTAGCCTACAACTGGGAAACCGGTGCTCACTGAGCGCAGCCTCAAGGCATCCCTCGACTCGCCCAGGTCTGACTTAGCTGGGAAGTTGACTTACTAGGTTAGCACCGCTGCCTATCGGAGCTCCTCGGTTTCCTCACGACACTGAGTGGACATCGGTCCTTTGGATATTTTTTGGGTAGGGTAGCCAAAACAAAAATCTGATGTTTTGCAGTCACATGACTTTCTCTAATCTTGTACTAACCAATCTTACAAACTCTTATTCCTATATCTTCCTGTTTTTTTTTTTTTTTTGTTTTTTTTCCTTTCCCTGATTACGCCGCTCCCCCTTATGTAGGACTTACACCTCCTAGGACTCACAAGCTAGGGTCAGAGGCCTGTTGGGGAGCAGAGGGACCTCTGGACCAGACAGAGTGAAGACCTGGAAGCGGGTGTGGTAGTGAGGAAGAGGATGATATGAAATGCAGGCGAAATGGATGATTGGAAGAGTGATAATGAAGCAATTGGTGAAATGAATGGCGGGGGAAACCGGAGAAAACCCGCCCAGACGCCGCTTAGTCCACCACAATACCATATGCAAGGTCCCGCCTAGGTGGTAGGCGAGCGCTCTGACCACTCAGCCACGGTGCCGCCGTTATACTTCCACACTCAGGGAAGGATGAGGAATAATCCTGGCTGGAATCGAACCCGGGACCCCTTGCACAGCAGGCAAGTGCTCTACCAACTGCGCTACGGGGACCAGCCTTCGTGTTAGTTGAGATAAACATTTGTACAAATTATCTTCTTGCTTATTTCCTTGTAGATACAAGGGGAATATGGGAATACAGTAAACTTTGAGCGATAGTCAAATCTTTTAAAGCTTTGAGATTCCGTTCTCTTTGCACAACTAACATATAAAAAAACGAACAACGATGTTGCATATGACGAAAGCTTGCTTTCCGAAACTGACACAAAGAACAATGAATATCTCCGAAATGGTTCACTCTACAAAAAAAATTAGCTGAACATAAATTGTGTGTTTTAGTAAGATCTAAATTTTTTGTGTTGTAAGATTTAGTGTATCTCTTACGGTTTACAAGTTATGCAAAAGTCGTCCAAAGTAAATACGACTACAGGGGCTATAGCCAGAAAATTCAAGATATACATTTCATTTGTCATAAAAATATCTCAAACATATGGCATTTTAGTCAACATCGTTAGAGCTATTTTCAAGAAAATCAAACCTTTCGAAGAAATTTCCATGTAAAGAGTAGTATATTCGTGTCGCATCCTTGAAAGACACTAAATTTACATACCAACTTTGGTTTTTAACCGACTTTTCGTTTTTTAGTTATGCTGTCCACAGACACACAGACTGACACACATACACACGGACCTTTTTCTAAAAATGCTTGTTTTTTTATTCGTGGGGCCTCAGAACATATATTTCCTGTGAAATGTCAACACAAATTTTTGAGTGGAATACAATACTAGTAGAGAAAGTGAAAATTAGGAATAAGATAATTTGTACAAATGTTTATGTCGACTAACATGAAGGTATAGGAACAAGAGTTTGTAAGAATGGTTAGCTGGAGTTGTGTGCAGAAGCCAAGACTGTTACACATGTGGATGCTGAGACGCCAAAGGTTTTTCGTGTTAGCTAATGGTGCGCACGCACTCAGTCATTCTGACAGTGTAATCTGTCTCCATTACTGACCAGCGTCTCCAGCTTATGATGGAAAGGAGGCGAGAGTGGTCATTTGCTACGCCACAGGATAAAGATGTGACGCGCGATTTATGACGTAGCCATTACACCAGCAGCTACTGTTCCTAAGACCAGACTCGCCTCTTTGGATAAACTTCATTTGCTGAGCTCTAATTCGGGTAAAAACTCTAATATGTTACAGTCACTCAGACAGGACCGACTGTAGCCAACATTTGGGAAAATATAGATTCAAATCCGGACCCTTGGGGTTTTTCGGGGTGTCCCCGGGTCTATAGCAGGATACTAGGAAAGATAATTTCACCCCCGAATTTCCTACCACCTCTATTTCACGGGTGCGTAATTGTGGCTCTGTGTGTGACGACTCGGTAACGTAATACCCCCACCACAGTAGTCCACTACGTCATTATGACGTGTTCTGAGCAGAGAGCAGTACAAAACAGGGAACAGAATGTTAACGACGCGGCGATGTTACAAACAGTCATATTCCAGCTTAACAATGACCGATAATGAAACTATAGAACACGTACATTTTAATTATGTATGATGTGATGTTTTCTTTGAATATAAAGATTATTCTAAAAAAAAATCTGATGTGTTGCACTCACATGACTTTCTCTACTCTTCTACTAACCATTCTTACAAACTCTTATTCCTATATCTTCTTCGTGTTAGTTGAGATAAACATTTGTACAAATTATCTTATTGCTTATTTCCTTGTAGGTACAAGGGGAATATTAGAATACAGTAAGCTTTGAGCGATAGTCAAGTCTTTTAAAGCTTTGAGATTCCGTTATCTTTACATACTTAACATATAAACAAAAAATGAACAACGATGTTCCGCTTCACGAAAGTTAAGTTTTCCGAAACTCACACACATAACAAGGAATATCTCCAAAATGGTTCACCCTACAAGAAAATTTATTGAGACATAAATTGTGTATTTTAGCAAGATCTACATTTTTTGTATAGTATGATTTGGTATATCTCTACGGTTTACCAGTTATACAAAAGTCGTCCAGAGTAAATACGACTACAGGGGCTATAGCCAGAAAATTCAAGATATACATTTCATTTGTCATAAAAATATCTCAAATATATGACATTTTAATCAAAATCGTTAGAGCCATTTTCAAGAAAATCAAAATTTTCGAAACATTTTCCATGTAAAGGGTAGTTTAAGGTGGCGCTATTTTATTCAAAATCTTTGTGTCTCATCCTTGAACGACATTAAACTTAAACACCAACTTTGGTTTTTAACCGACTTTTCGCTTTTGAGTTATGCTGTCCACAGACTGACAGACTGACACACAGACTGACACACACGGACCTTTTTCTAAAAATGCTTTTTTTTTGGATTCAGGGGGCCTCAAAACATCGAATTTTTGGGTGAAATATAATACTTCCCCTACTTACCAGTAGAGAAGGTAATAAAAATTATAAATTCCATGCTATATGTGGGACTATTAACACAATGTTAAGAAATAAAACAAAGAAACAAACAATGGTAAAATGGTAAAAGACAGTAGCAGTACTTATGGCCCAGGAAATTGGACCACGAATAGAAAAGAAGGAATCATAGAAACACCAGAAATTAAATATCTTAGATATGTTGCTGTATATTCCTTCACAGACCATATGAGAAGTCAGGCTATTAATATGTATAATTTAAATGACAAAAATACACAATTATCAAAATGCCATAACCTTAGAAATTATAAACCCATCAGTTGGCTACAAAAAAATCATGCACGAACACAATTGAATTGAAATTTTATGATCCAAAAATATGGGAAATGAAATCTGTCTTGCCACATCTCCTTTCGATTTTCGTTCATTATCATCATTATCATATGGTCTGCAAGATGTATTAGACCATTTAGAAACCATAGTTACTGCTCGAAATACCAAAAATGTAAACTTTGATTTCTGAACAGATTTTGGAAATAATTACTTAATACAGATCGCCTCCGTAGTGCAGTGGTAGCATACCTGCCTTTGTCGCGGAGGACCCGGGTTCGATCCCCGGTACCGGCATGGGGATTTTTCCCTTGCTGGGAGGTCTGGAACGGGGTGCACTAAGCCTCGTTAGCTCCCTGAGGAGTCATGGACTGTTGCGCTGGAAGGTTTACCTAACACAGAGATAAATTCTAATAATATTTCTACTTTCAGATAAAATAATAAACAAACTTATTTTCTTCTCTGACAATTTATTCTCTCTTCTCATATAAAACTCTCTGTTTTGTCCTTTTTTAACAAAATGTGTGCAAATCTTCAATTATTTTATGTTGACAATGTTGGAGTTACCAGATTATCGTAAATATAGGGAGCTTTTTTAGGCATTTACATAAAATTAAATAATTAACTGCGTGAAATGGAATGGAATTTGAAGCTTTAAGCTAATATAGCGCACATTATACAATTGTTCAATAAGAGACACAGTTAATCTGCAGTTTGTGTACCTACGATCAGTAGATTTCCTGATTGTGTGGGGAACATACATACAATGCAAGATTGCTGGTCATTATAATAGACAATATTAGGCCAAATAATGTGACAATTACCACATACATGCCTCCTGAATCACTTCAAGCCTCCTCTAATCCCGTCTCATGACATTCATTAACGGCTCCCTAATGTTGCCCCATAACAAACATCCCTAGTGGTTAAGGGATGTCCAACTTTCCACTCAATATGCCCACTGGGAAAAGAGACACCACAATTTCCACCAATTAATAATAATAATGCTGATGATGTTTAGTGATAATAATAATAATAATAATAATAATAATAATAATAATAATAATAATAATAATAATAATAATAATAATAATAATAATAATAATAATAATAATAATAATAATAATAATAATAATAATAATAATAATAATAATAATAATAATAATAATAATAATAATAATACATTTTTACTGGGAAAATTAAAATAAAATAGCAGAAGTTTTACATGCACATTCCCTTCTCTACCCACTTTTGTACAAACTATACTTGCAAATACTCGTCCTATCTAATTTACGTTAATCGAGATGAATATTTCTTATAGGTACAAGAGGAATATGAGAATACAATAGGTTTAAAGTGATAGTCTAATATTTTAAAGCTTTAGGATTCCCGTTCTCTTTGCACGCTTAACATTTAAAAAAATCTGATGTGTTGCACTCACATGACTTTCTCTACTCTTATACTAACCATTCTTACAAACTCTTATTCCTATATCTTCTTCGTGTTAGTTGAGATAAACATTTGTACAAATTATTTTATTCATTATCTCCTTGTAGGTACAAGGAGAATATTAGAATACTTTGTGCGATAGTCAAATCATTTAAACCTTTGAAATCCGTTCTCTTTGCACACTTAGCATAAAAAATGAACAACGATGTTCAATTTCACGAAACTTAAGTTTTCCGAAATTCACACACATAACAAGGAATATCTCCGAAATGGTTCAGCCTACAAGAACATTTATTGAGCCATAAATTGTGTATTTTAGCAAGATCTACATTTTTTGTATTGTATGATTTGGTCTATCTCTAACGGTTTACCAGTTATGCAAAAGTCGTCCAGAGTAAATACGCCTACATGGGCTATAGCCAGAAAATTCAATATATACATTTCATTTGTCATCAAAATATCTCAAACATATGACATTTTAATCAAAATCGTTAGAGTCATTTTCAAGAAAATCAAAATGTTCGAAATATTTTCCATGTAAAGGGTGGTTTAGGGTGGGAGTATTTTCTTCAAAATCTTTGTGTCGCATCCCTGAAAGACATTAAACTTAAATACCAAAGTTGGTTCTTATCCGACTTTTCGTTTTTGAGTTATGCTGTCCACAGACTGATACACACACGCGCGCGGATCTTTTTTCTAAAGATGTGTTGTTGTTTTTTATTCAGGGGGTCTCAAAACATATATTTCCTGTGAAATCTCGACATAGAATTTTTGGGTGGAATACAATATTTCCCCTACTTACCAGTAGAGAAAGTAAAATTGAACAACAATGCTCCATTTGACGGAAGTTTTGTTTTCGAAACTGACACAAATAAACAACTTATATCTCCGAAATGGTTCGCTCTAGAAAAAAGTTTGAGACATAAATTGTGTGTTTTAGGGAATTCTACATTTTTTGTAGAGTAAGATTTTGTCTATTACTCACGGTTTACGAGTTATTTAAAAGTCAAGAGTAAACAGGACTACATAGGCTATAGCCAGAAAATTCAAAATATATATTTCATTTGTCAGGCAAATATTTTAAACATATGACATTTTAATCAAAATCGTTAGAGCCACTTTCAAGAAAATCAACATTTTCGAAAAATTTTCCGTGTAAAGGGTAGTTTAAGGGGGGTGGGCTATTTTCTTCAATATCTTCGTGTCGCACCCTTGAAAGATATTAAATTTAAATACCAACTTTTGTTTTTTCAAAGCATGTACTTGCGGTGAAATATCAGTATCGAATTTCTATAGCCTGCTGTACAATTTGTCGAGAGATAAACACAGCGTCTATTGGAGCTTTGTTGTGACGATAAGCCAATTCTTCACCTGCACAATACAAATGTGGAGCCATTTGTAGGTTGAATGCGTCGTTAGGGTCGGTGAGTTGGACATCCTGTAATAGATAGCGCTTTCCACGCAGAGGGAAGAGATATAAAGTGCATGTTCCACTAATACAGCAAAGAGTATAGCCTCGTAATTACAAAGTTGTCCCTGCCAGTGATAGGGTTGTGGTATGCGCCTGCGTACCCATCTGCTTGTCGGAAGCGATTTTCGCTCACTTAATCCCCTGGGATTCCCCGCCCCTGCTCATCTTTTGCCACGAGAAAGGCAACATTAGAGGGCATATACTCTCCCTGCAATTGTTTAGCCACACGGATTTAACTGCCCACCCTCGTCATCCCTGCTAAACTGTCATTTAGTTAATTAATCAGGTGTGGGGGTGATTAGATTATTTGAGATAATGCAGCGAGTATGTTGCTGCATCGGAAGTCCATTAGATGTCCTCAGGGGTGAACAGCAAAGGAGACAGTGTGTCTTGTATTGATTTGCAATAATACCTCCAAGTTACGTCACTACTATATGCTCTGCACCACGTGACAAACGTACCTAATATGTTACATGTTGTGTGGTTAAGTGTATACGTATACAAAATTGTAGTATTGTGACTAAATTGCAACTCGAGGAATCCCACCTCTGCCACCAATGTAACAAAATCAGTCAGGTTAGTTTTCTGTAACTTCATTATGTTCTAAATTTTTGTTGAAAACACAGTTTTGTTCTTGTCTTTTCTGTTTCTTTCTTTTTTGTGGTGTTTAACGCCCGCTTTTACTACTACGGCACCGCAGGTGGTGACACTGATGATACTTGGGATGAAGATGGAGCACCAGTGGAATAAGATGGCGGGGGAAACTGGAGAACCCGGAGGAAACCCACTCCAGCGCCGCTTCGTTCACCACGAATCCCACATGCGTTTGCCTGGGATCGAACTCGGGCCGCTTTGGTGAGAAGCGAATGGTCTAACCAGTCGGCTACGCCGCGGCCGCATTGTTCTCGTCGTTAACACAGTCTACAGTCTATTACTTCTCGTAATCTTGACTCAGTCCTTTCAGTGACTTTCTTTGTCTCTTAATGTCTACGACATTGCAATCGCTTGACGCTAGTTAGATCTTGGTCCCGGTGACCGACATATCTTTCACGACGAGGCACACACTCACAGCTGTCTCACACTCACTGACACATGTCTATATCCAGTGCCTGATTTAGGCCTAGGCTTGTTTATGTTTTGATTCCATAGACTTTTTAAATATAACGGAACTTAGTTTGCTTAATTATTAAAATAACTATAACTATACATCAGAATGACTTTAAATACCGTACACACTTTTACATAATAATATGGTTTCCCTTCCTTTCCGAATTCCTAGAAGCACCACTCGCATAATTCCCTCCCCAGTGTTTTCAAGCAAATTGTTCGAGAAAAAAAGGAAGGGGAATTATGCGATAAAATACGGTTCTTAAACCATAATTATTTTAATATTGGTAGTGTTTGGTTTTATCACAATTAGCTTTGTTTGCTGTACAAGAGTCGGGATATTTTTTGTTAATCAGGGTAATGTCTATTAGTGTACATGTTTATTTTGCTCTAACTACATATGATGTAAAAAAAAGTCCCTGTATGTGTGTGTGTGTGTGTGTGTGTGTGTGTGTGTGTGTGTGTGTGTGTGTGTGTGTGTGTGTCAGTCTGTGTGGACAGCATAACTGAAAAACAGAAAGTCAATTATAAACCATAGTTGGCATTTAAGTTTAATGTCTTTCAAGGATGTGACATGAAGATTTTGAAGAAAATAGCCCCACCCTAAACTACCCTATAGATGGAAAATTTTTCGAAAATTTTTATTTTCTTGAAAATGACTAACGGTTTTGATTAAAATATTTGTATGAGAAATGAAACTCTGGATGACTTTTGAGTAACTGGTAAACCGTAAGAGATAGACAAAATCTTACTACACAAATGTCTTTTTTTTTTTTTTTTTTTTTTAAGTGAACCATTTCGGACATCAATTTTTTGCGTGGAATACAACACTTCCTCTACTTACTAAGTGTAGTAGAAAAAGTAAAAATAACCGTTTATCATCTCTATTTTCTTTGAATACATGTTTGACTCATTTTATTGAATTATCCTGTATTTGGAGTAATTTATTTTAATTGCTGTGAGGAAAGTAACGCAGTGCTACAGGGAAGTGGAACCTTTGTGGCCCGAAAGTTTGTTTCCCCTATGACCAGAACGGAAACTAAGTAATTATCGCATCTTTCGCCTGAACTTGTGCGGCAGTCTAAATAAAGGGAATTTTGCGGGTGACAGGTCAGTGATAACATTCTACTGTTTTCCCTGAGGGTATCTTAATAATTTCCGCATCCTGTTCTCCACTTCTACATTATGTACACAAAGTTACAGTGTGCCCTGTTACCTTTGACCAGAAATACGCTCTGATTGTTTTGTTAATAATGAATGAATCAATACACCATCGTTGTAGGTTCTTGCCACGGTACCGCATTTGATTCCCGGATAGATGAAGTTCTTCGAATAACTATCAGATAAATGTGACATTTACCCATTCATTTAATCAATTCATCCATTCACTGAGTGTCTAACAGAGAAGTCTATATGACCCGGTAACATAGAGATTATATTTAATCTAAGATCAGAAAATGAACTGAGATCAGTGTGAAATCGCATTGTATAAAGCTAATCCAAGATCATCTCACTTCATAATATAACGCTTGGCAATGTAAGACACCTGACAATCGCTGCTTCCAGGCAACAGCAATCACTTGTTTTCAGACGCGCTCCACAGTAACATAGCAAGAAACAAAAAACAGTTAAATTTCACATGAAGAAAATCCTTTGGTGGATATTGGAATTCAAAATCATAAGCATACAGTGGAATAAAGGAGCCGATACAGTTTCAGCTTCTGGGAAAGAAAGTGCATGGAGAAAGTCACTGGGGATTTCAATTCGAGGTTAATTATGCATTATCGTTATTATTAGTTTTTATTTGTATATTTTATCTATTATTATATAATGTTAAGAAGCCAGTGTTGGGACAGAATCGTAGACAGAATCGTAGGGTTTGTTTCTGTGAACAGCTTTACAGTATTTGTGTGAGGGAAGATGGGACAGAACTGTTGTGAGGCTCAAAGTTACAACGAATTGTAACTCTTGTTCTTTTTATTCTCGTTTTGCTTCCCTTTTTCTTTTCATTTATTTTTCTTTTCTAATTTTTTTTATTTTTTTCTGTTATTTTTATTTTGTGGTCAGACAAATACTTGAGAGACAAGATGAAAGATAAGGAAAAGCGGTTGTTCTATTTTTTAAACAGTCTCTATTTAACATTATTTTTTGTTGTATTTTAGTTGTATTCTGTGAATTTTTTTGTTTTTTTCTTGGCGTAAACAGAGAATTATGCTTTGTGATTGAATTTTAGAAGGGAAAAATTTGTTACATTAATAGTCAGTTTGTCTTAAGAACTTTTGCTTAATTAAAAAAAAATTCCAGTATGGGATTCCGTATAATGATCCTTTAAAGGCAAAATAAAATACTTACCAGTACACAAAAATTGTTTAACCCGTAGAGCATTTTAATTAACGCAAATTAATTAAATATAGAACAAAAAATCTGATGTGTTGCACTCACATGACTTTCTCTACTCTTGTACTAACCATTTTTACAAACTCTTATTCTTCTATCCTCTTTGTGTTAGTTGGGGAATATTAGAATACAGTAGGCTTTGTGCGATAGTCAAATGTTTTAAAACTTTGAAATCCTGTTCTCTTTGCACACTTAACATATAAAAAATGAAGTATGATCTTGCCTTTGACGAAAGTTCAAGTATTCCAAAAACTCACACAAATAAGGAATATCTCCGAAATGGTTCACTCCACAAAAAATATTATCTGGACATAAATTGTGTGTTTTAGCAAGATCTACATATTTGTATAGTAAGATTTGGTCTATCTCTTACAGTTTATCAGTTATACAAAAGTAATTCAGTGTAAACAGGAATACATAGGCTATAGCCACAAAATTGAAGATATGCATTTCATTTGTCACAAAAATCGAAATGTTGTCCATGTAAAAGGTAGTTTAGGTTGGAGGAATTTTCTTCAAAATCTTGGTATCGCATCCTCAAAAGATATTAAACTTAAATACCAACTTTGGTTTTTAACCGACTTTTCGTTTTTGCATTATTCTGTTCAAATTTGGCCACACACTCACAGACGCACACGCGCGCGCGTGCTTCTTTTACAAAGGATTTTTCTGTATTCAGGGGCCCAAAACATATTTCCGCTGAAATCTCGATATCGAATTTTTTATGTAATTGTTATATTATCACTCCGATAAAAAGTTCAGGTCACTCAAATGGTAATTATGAATCTTTAAGTTTTTCACAGATGCATTGGCTTATCAGACATCCAGACGAACTGGACAAGAGAGAGAGGGGGGGGGGGCTACCCTAGGGAGCAATGTAGCAAAGTTTGATTTGGCGAGGCGGTGGTGAACGATGAAGTTTTGTAGCCGGTGCTTTAGAGGAAACTTGAAGGTTCACTCTGGTGTGAAGTTGGAAAGCGTGAAAATTAAAGAGCAAACTTGAGCGCTTTTCACCTCCTACTGGCAACAGAGCAAGGCTTACGACTCCTGGACATACAATGTTATAGGTACAGAAAGCGAACTTAGTGATTATTTACTCAGGTCTTCATATCTTTCCCTCTCTTTACCCCTCTCCAATAACAACAGTATTCATGCTACTGTCTGGACATAGCTATAACTAATGACACTTCGGGCTGAAAGGAAAGTATCATTATTTCTGATGCCTCACTAAATCTTTACTCAACTGTGGTACACATCAGAAGCTTCACGTGGACAGATTATTGGTCTATGACAAGCTGCTAACACAAATCGACAAATTTCAGAAACTGAAATATAATTAATTGTAATCCCCCCAAGAAAGAAGGCTTGTTGTGTAGTATTCGAAGAAAACCTTTCATTGGAAAGTGGAAACTCTTTTTATATAAAAATGTTTAGAGCTACTCCGACACGTACAAAGATTTTGTATGAAATGTTTTCATATATTTACTTTCTCTACTACGTATAGTAAGTAGAGGAAGTATTGTATTCCATTCAAAAATTTGATGTCGAGATTTCAAATATGTTTTGAGGCCCCCTGTAGAAAAAAAAGCATATTTAGAGAAAGCTCCGCGCGCGCGCGCGCGTGTGTGTGTGTCAGTCTGTGGACAGCATAACTAAAAAACGAAAACACGGTTAAAAACCAAAGTTGGTATTTAAGTTTAATGTCTTTCAAGAATGTGACACGAAGATTTTGGAGAAAATAGCCCCACCCTAAACTACTCTTTACATGGAAAATTTTTCGAATATTTGGATTTCCTTGAAAATGGTTCTAACGATTTTGATTAAAATGTCATATGTTTGAGATATTTTGATGACAAATGAAATGTATATCTTGAATTTTCTGGCTATAGCCCCTGTAGTCGTATTTACTCTGGAGGAATTTTGCATAACTGCTAAACCGTTAGAGATAGACCAAATCATACTTCACAAAAAATGTTGTTGTTGTTGTTGTTGTTTTCTAGTGCCTTGCATCTGGCAATGAAGCCATTAGCATTCGTGCTCTCCAATACTTTTGAACTGTAGTTTCTTCTGATCTTAATGCTTCACAGGTCTTCAAGTGGTCTCACAAAAAATGTAGATTTTGCTAAAATACACAATTTATGTCTCAATAAATTTTCTTGTAGGGTGAACCATTTCGGAGATATTCCTTGTTGTGTGTGTGAGTTTCGGAAAACTTAGAACTTTCGTGAAATGGATCATCGCTGTTCATTTTTATATATGTTAAGTGTGCAAAGAGAACAGAATCTCAAAACTTTAAAATATTTGACTATCGCACAAGCCTACTGTATTCCCCCTTGTACCTACAAGGAAATTAGCAATTAGATAAGTTGTACAAATGTTTTTCTCAACTAACACGAAGAAGATATAGGAATAAGAGTTTGTAAGAATGGTTAGCACAAGAGTAGAGAAAGCCATGTGAGTGCAACACAATCAGTCCCTTTAAGAAGCCATAGTTACTGTACATTGGAGGATCAAGGATAAAGGGTATACCTTACGTATGAGTTTGTGTTAATCGGGTGGCAGTTACTTGTAATTACTGTACGGGGCCACCGCTTTAATTTAGATTAATGAGGTTTGGGAACATCGAAGAACCTCCCAGAAGGATACCAGGTTAAAGGACTTTGGCGGAGAAGGGAAGGGGGGAGCACAGAAAGTTAAGTTTTGTGTGCGGATAGATAGCTAATTGAATTCGGGATAAATTAGATTGTAATTTCCTGTTTTCAGGATGCCTACGGAATTTTTGCCCTTCTGCGCATAACAGCATCCTTTGAACATTTCATCCCAAAACCCTTCTTATACAAAATTATATATTAAGATCTCTATACTTCAAAATATTAATTTAATTTATGCTTCATAGACGAGGCAAAATAAATCTGTTGCATTCACATGGCCCTCTCTACTCGCTCTTCTACAAATTTTTCTTATAAATGCTTATTCTTATATCTCGTTCGTCGAAGGGCCCTGGATTGATTCCCTGGGAATATTTACTGGTTTTTAAACTTGTAATCTTTGTTCAAGTCAAATCTTGCAAGTAATTTTAAAGCAGTTATCCTCAACAGCTTAGCTGAAACTTTGCACACAGTTTAGTTTGGATAACAATGCATGGTTATCTATGTGACATAATTTTAAATCCAATATGGCGGACCGCACAAAATGACAGTCTACTTATTTTTTAAGCCCTTCCATGATATGTGTGTTAAATCAAAGGGTTTGCTGAGAAAAAATTGAATAAGACAAAAATACAACTAAAAAATAAATTAATAGTAAATAAAGTTTAATTTCCTTAATTGCTCTAAAAGGAAGAAAATAAACACTAAATTAGCTCGAATCCATCAATTTATTGCATTACACAATTTATATCATATAAAAGCTTGTTGTGAGGTAACTTGATCTTGATGTAAGTAATCCTAAAAAAAGTAGTGTTTTTTAATTTATTTACTGGTAAGTAGGGAAAGTATTGTATTCCACCCAAAAATTCGATGTCGAGATTTCACCGGAAATATATGTTTTGAGGACCCCTGGATGCAAAAAAAAAAAAAATAGCATTTTTAGGAAAAGGTCCGTGTGCGTGTATGTGTGTCAGTCTGTCAGGCTGTGGACAGTATAACTCAAAAACGAAAAGTCGGTTAAAAACCAAAGTTGGTATTTAAGTTTAATATCTGTCAAGAATGCGACACGAAGATTTTGAACAAAATAGCCCCACCCTAAACTACCCTTTACGTGGAACATTTTTCGAAAATTTTGATTTTCTTGAAAATGGCTCTAACGATTTTGATTAAAATGTCATATGTTTGAGATATTTTTATGACAAATGAAATGTATATCTTGAATTTTCTCGCTATAGCGCCTGTAGTCGTATTTTCTCTGGACGACTTTTGCATAACTGGTAAACCGTTACAGATAGACCAAATCACACTATACAAAAATGTAGATATTGCTAAAATACACAATCTATGTCTCAATAAATTTTCTTGTAGGTTGAACCATTTCGGAGATATTCCTTTTTATGTGTGTGAGTTTCGGAAAACTTAGAACTTTCATGAAAAGGATCATCGTTGTTCAGTTTTTTATATGTTAAGTGTGCAAAGAGAACGGAATCTCAAAGCGTTAAAAGATTTGACTATCGCACAAAGCCATTTCCCTTGCACCTATAGGCAATAAAATAATTTCTGTAAATGTGTGTCTCAACTAACATGAAGCAGATATAGGAATAAGAGATTGTTAGAATGGGTAGTGCCTCTCTATCAATTACTGATGTATTTGATCCCAAATTTTTAAAGGTGTATTTAAAGTGTAATCCTGAAATCGAAATTTTGGGTGGAATGCGACACAATAGAACTGTGAGAATCTACGTATAGTGAAAGTATATCTGCCTTGTTCATCCTATACTTGGTTCAGTTTGTTTTCACTCTCTATACAAGGCATAGGTATAGAAATATGAAATTACAAAGGCTTCACAACACCTGTTTAAAGTAGGGTGCCTTTGGTGTAGTTACCAACAGATAAGTCTACAGCCACCACACAATTGCTTAAATTATTTGCACATATTCCAAGTTAGGATCGTTTAAAGTTCCATTAGAGCATTAGTTAGCGATAATCCTTCCTCCCGGTGAACCACACCAGACGTAATCTGGCTTTATGGGGCTTGTGTGGGGCATTGCCTTATTTATCAGCAAGTCGAAAACTCCAATACGCTCGAAAATTGCACCCCTCTGCAATTGCTTATGACAGACGTAATATGGGTTCTGCATAGGCGTCGAATTACATTCTTGGCAAACAAAAGCGATGTGATTTTGTATTGTTATATATCATCATCATCATCATCGTCGTCGTCGTCATCATCATCATCGTCATCATCATCGTCATCACCACCACCAACATGATCATCTCCTCATGGATTTGCAATTTCTCCTTTTCCGCCCTCCTCGCGTTTCTCTCCATCTCCTTCCGACACTTCGCCCAATCATAACCCAACTTAGCGACGGCTTTTTAATCCATTCTTTGTACATGTTTCCATCGACTAACTTTCTCTACTGGTAAGTAGGGGAAGTATTGTATTCCACACAAAAATTCTATGTCGAAATTTCACCGGAAATATAAGCTTTGAGACCCCCTTAATCAAAAAAGCATTTTTAGAAAAATGTCCGTGTGTCTGTGTATGTGTGTGCGTGCCTGTACACAGCATAAGTCAAAAACTAAAAGTCGGATAAAAACCAAATTTGGTATTTAAGTTTAATGTCTTTCAACGATGCGACACACAGATTTTGAAGAAAATAGCCCCACCCTAAACTACCCTTTACATGAAAAATTTTTCGAAAGTTTTGATTTTGTTGAAAATGGCTCTAACGATTTTGACTAAACCGTCATATATTTGAGATATTTTTATCACAAATGAAATGTATATCTTCAATTTTCTGGCCATAGCCCCTGTAGTCGTATTTACTCTGGACGACTTTTGCACAACTAGTAAACCGTTAGAGATAGAGCAAAACATACTCTACAAAAAATGTAGATCTTGCTAAAATACACAATTTATGTCTGAATAAATTTTCTTCTAGAGTGGACTATTTCAGAGATATTCCTTGTTATGTGTGTGAGTTTCGGAAAACTTCAAACTTTCGTGAAATAGAACATCGTTCATTTTTATATGTTAAGCGTGCAAAGAGAACGGAAGCTCAAAGCTTTAAAAGATTTGACTATCGCACGAAGCCTACTGTACTCTAATATTCCCCTTGTACCTACAAGGAAATAAGCAATAAGATAATTTGTACAAATGTTTATCTCAACTAACACGAAGAAGATATAGGAATAAGAGTTTGTAAGAATGGTTAGTACAAGAGTAGAGAAAGTCATGTGAGTGCAACACATTAGGTTTTTCATTTAGAGGAAGAATATTTCATTCTTTTCATATTTGTTCGTTTCTTCTGGAATTACGCGTCCAATTTGGAACAAAAACCATTTATTTTTTCGAAGTAGTCAGACCAAGGAATAAAATGTCATTAGACTTGTTTGTTTGTAATGCTTCTGTGAAACAATAATATCCCTTTCACCCGGTATTGTTGAAGAGTGGGTCTAGAAAGTCCTGTGAGTCTAACACAGTCAAACTTGTGAACATCAGCGTTGACTTCCTTATCTTGAAATACACTTGAGAAGCGCAACAAACATGAAATGGGAGTGAGATAAGCTGCAAGTTCCCGCTGCTACAAATCGTCTCTCCCCCTCTCAGAGGGAGGGATAGACTGAAAGGTAACTGGGAAATCTCAATATCGGCTGGAGCGGCCCGTTGCCAATTTCAGCTTCACTCTGTAAATTAATGCTGCAATCACGTAGCCATAAATGTCACATCCATCACTTACTGGAAAATCACGAAAAGAAAACATTTCGGACGACTTTCCCATTTCCTTGGTCCAACTCCCGAAAAATTGGCAATCTGTCTACGCTAATTTGTTTCCGATTTAGCTGTCAATTTATTTTTAAAGACGGCCTCGCTCTGTTACTTCTAAAGTAACAGCAACGAAAAATATGAAATATTTAAAACACCCGACGTTGTCCGTGGTTTGACGGTTTATACCTACAACATTTAGATTTAGATTGCACTTGTCCAATAGCCTTGTGTTTCTTTGTTACTAGCTGAAATACCCAACGTTGTCCGTGGTTTGACGGTTTATCACTACAACATTTAGACTTAGGTTGCACTTGTCCAATAGCCTTGTGTTTCTTTGTTACTAGCTGAAATACCCGACGTTGTCCACGGTTTGACGGTTTATCACTACAACATTTAGACTTAGGTTGTACTTGTCCAATATCCTTGTGTTTCTTTGTTACTAGCTGAAATACCCGACGTTGTCCACGGTTTGACGGTTTATCACTACAACATTTAGACTTAGGTTGTACTTGTCCAATATCCTTGTGTTTCTTTGTTACTAGCTGAAATACCCGACGTTGTCCGTGGTTTGATGGTTTATCACTACAACATTTAGACTTAGGTTGTACTTGTCCAATATCCTTGTGTTTCTTTGTTACTAGCTGAAATACCCGACGTTGTCCGTGGTTTGACGGTTTATCACTACAACATTTAGACTTAGGTTGTACTTGTCCAATAGTCTTGTGTTTCTTTGTTACTAGCTGAAATACCCGACGTTGTCCACGGTTTGACGGTTTATCACTACAACATTTAGACTTAGGTTGTACTTGTCCAATAGTCTTGTGTTTCTTTGTTACTAGCTGAAATACCCGACGTTGTCCGTGGTTTGACGGTTTATCACTACAACATTTAGACTTAGGTTGTACTTGTCCAATAGCCTTGTGTTTCTTTGTTACTAGCTGAAATACCCGACGTTGTCCACGGTTTGACGGTTTATCACTACAACATTTAGACTTAGGTTGCACTTGTCCAATAGCCTTGTGTTTCTTTGTTACTAGCTGAAATACCCGACGTTGTCCGTGGTTTGACGGTTTATCACTACAACATTTAGACTTAGGTTGCACTTGTCCAATAGCCTTGTGTTTCTTTGTTACTAGCTGAAATACCCGACGTTGTCCGTGGTTTGACGGTTTATCACTACAACATTTAGACTTAGGTTGCACTTGTCCAATAGCCTTGTGTTTCTTTGTTACTAGTTGAAATAGCCGACGTTGTCCGTGGTTTGACGGCTTATCACTTCAACATAAAACTGCGTTTTAAGAGTAGTTTGTGGGAAGTGAATGGGGAAGGTCAGAACGGATCACATTTTTATAAAAACAAAGTAGGCTATTAATTTAACATGAAGTTTTTTATGGTGACACTAAAATATGATGTAGTAGGTATGCGTGGGCAGCAAGTCCTCTGAACGAAGCAGTAAGAAAGGCAATATCGCTAGCGACAGCTTGCCGCAGGATATGGAAATTGATGAGGGCACGTTGATATCTGTGTTCCGCGTGACTGCTGTCGACTTGATGACTAATGAGCCGACACTGTCGTCACAAACGCGATGAACACCAGCATCAATTGTGCGGAAGAAGTCACTGAACCAAGGCTTACCTACCTTTCACATTACACCAACTCTACTCCATTTATTTACAAAATGCATTTCACACGTGAAAGGGTTTTAGGATCTGCGTAAAGAAACATACTGCCTTGCGGTACAGAAGGTCACAATCATAATCATAACTTCTTTGAACCATCATGCTTCATTTGTGTTTCCTTCAGTAGCAAACACGCCTTTAAATGTGTATCAGTTCTAGGCATCACATGTCACCTATGAATTATGGGAAATCTATAAATAATGACAATGATTTATAGGTAATATTGTTAGTCAATAATGCTAGATTGGCATCCTAGCATTGTTTAATGTATTTACAAAATATAGGGCCCTTCAAATTCAACATTAAACCACTATAAATACTGTAAGAAGGTGACGGTTTGAGAAATACCACTCCTGACACCACTGTGACAAATGTAATGTAAAATGTAGAATGAACTTTTATCTAGAGTTGAACGATTGGTAATATTATACAGGGTGTAACGGAAGTCATTACAGTCCTTCTAATATGTGCTTCATAGAAGCATTAGAAACAAAATTCTTATAACATTTTGTTCTTTGATCAGTCGATTGCGAAAAAATAAATGTTTTTTGTTCCAAATAGAATGCGTAATTCCACAAGAATGTACGAAGATAACAGTTTGTTTCTTGTAGGATGCGTAGAGTAACTTATTTCTGACAGGAATAAGTCGACAACGTTGCATTGAGGTTGGTCGGGTAATTGAACTGGTTCCTGGACATAAATAGTTCGGACACTTCGCTTTCGAGTAATGTGTTGGGAGATAACGCTTGTGTCTATGTTACCAATACGTTGTTAACATTGTTGAGCTAGTGAATGTGACACTCACACAACCTACAGTGTTGCCAGCTTGTTAAATCAACATCGAACAAAGGACAGAAAATTTTGCTTGTTAATTGTGGTTAAATGCTTTAAACTGAAATAAGGAGAAATAAAGGATACCGAAAACGATACAAGGTGAATAATTTAACCAAAAAATAAAATCGATCTGTACCGCACGCTAGATATAACCAGAAGAGCCGTCTAGCTCCCTGACTAAAGCTAAGCCGTGGCCGATATTTTAAAAACAGCTACAAAACTGCGTCTCAGCGCCATTAAAATCTTGTTAATAACGATACTGCTATCCACCAATAAAAAAATCCGCATGCAGCAATCAATACTTTGCTGTCTGCGCACATTGCCAGACAGCAGAAAAGAAAACTGTTGATTCTCATATGTTCAATCGAATAATAACTAATTCGAATTTAGAAAAACCAAAAACGTAGTACACGAGGGAAAGTGATTAAATTCAATTTGTCTTCTCGCTTTTTAAATTCTACTTGGTAAAGGTGTTAGGGGCAACAGCAATTTTCATATGTACAATCGAATAACAAATACATGAATAAGATGTCGGACACTAGTGACAATAACATCAGCGTGGAATATTAAAAACATCACGTGGGGACATAGCTTTCGTGACAGGGCTTTCTCAAAATAAGTTGCAAACTCATGTGCTAGTCCTGAGTAACCCACAATGTTTCGGAAAATTACGCTTTAGCAGGATTTACGTTTCAGAAGGTCTTCAATATTTGGTACAAAAGATGAAGTGCACAGTCTCAAAATATATGCAAAGTAATTTTCACTCATCTTGATGCAAACCTAATCTCGGATACTCACACTTCGCACCATCCGCCTCTGACTAGCAGGTCTAGTTCTGCCTCAAAAGACCTCAGGATACAATAGAAATTATCTTTGAGGTTGTTTGTACGTAAGATACAGAGATTGGAACGGCGTCTAATGAGATGATGATTATCGACATCGTCATCATCTCAAGAAATGTTTATCTGTTCAGCTTACACCAACATCTCAACTTCTATCCATGTGCGGCAGAAGTGATGATGGCTTGTAGCAATGCAGAACCCTTCACAAGAGCATTACCTGGTTAAATTACTGGCCTCGGGGAAACTTACTTCTGCATCAGCTAATGCATCAAGTAGATGATAGAAGTGATGTGGAAAATCCAGGCAAACTGCAAGGTTTTAGGTAATATGATGCAGCACCTGAATATTCAAAACCACTTCTGTCTCTCCAGGTATTTTCCACTCACAAGATGAATATCCCTAAATACATAATCAAGTTCTAAACAACCACTATATTAGAACAGACAAGAATTTATTCCACTTATGTATACAAATTTAAATTCTACTTACAAAGCTTTTACCCTTCAGGTAGTGTCTTTCTCCCTTGTTTTTACTTTCTCTACTCGTACACTAAATAGGAGAAATATTGTGTTTGTGTACGTGAACGTAATAGCGCGATAACACCAGTAGGGTCCAGAAGCTTCTCGTTAATTCTCGCTGAGTCATCATTGCACTTGTGTATGGAAGGTCACGTAAAATCGACTCCAGACAGCACGAGCAGTTGAGGAGTAGTTTTATTTTGAGTTGAGTTCTTGTTTAGCTATTTAAGTCGTCGTGTACAATTAATTACATTTTACTTATGTGAGTGAGTCGGCCAGCCTGTCACTGAGTACGTACGTGTCGTCGAGTGCAGACTGCAGAGAGACTGCAGAGATACATTGAAAGACTAAGAAATATTATCGGAAGAATAATAGTCATAGTAGAAAGGACTATGAACTGTGTTAACAATGAGAAGAAAAGTTTGTGTTTGTTATAAAATTTAGAGGACAGTTAAGTGTTAAGAAAGTAACCGGACTTTGGATTTTTCTGTTTTGTTACAATGTCTGTTGGAAACCTCTGAATCTGCAAAAAATACACTTCTGCAAAATGGACTGTTTGTGTTTGTGTGTGTGTGTGTGTCTGTGTGTCAGTCTGTCAGTCTGTGGACAGCATAACTCAAAAACGAAAAGTCGGTTAAAAACCAAATTTGATATTTAAGTTTAATGTGTTTCAAGGATACGACACAAAGATTTTGAAGAAAATAGCCCCACCCTAAACAACCCTAAACATGGAAACTTTTTCGAAAATTTAGATTTTCTTGAAAATGGCTCTAACGACTTTGATTAAAATGTCATATATTTAAGATATTTTTCTCACAAATGAAATGTATATTTTGAATTTTCTGGCTATAGCCTATGTAGTCCTGTTTACTCTGGACGACTTTTGCATAACTGGTAAACCGTTAGAGATAGCCCAAATCGTACTATACAAAGAATGTAGATCTTGCTAAAATACACACTTTATATCTAAATAAATTTTCTTGTAGGGTGAACCATTTCGGAGATATTATTTGTTATTTGTGTCACTTTCGGAAAACTTAAAACTTTTCGTGTAATGGAACATCGTTGTTTATTTTTTATGTTAAGCGTGCATAGAGAATAGGATCTCAAATCTTCAAAACATTTGACTATCACTCAAAGCCTACTTTATTCCCATATTCCCCTTGCACCTATAAGAAAATAAACAATAACATAATTTGTACAAATGTTTATCTCAACTAACACGAAGAAATATGTGATAGAACTGTTTCTGCAAATGTTTATATTTATTAATATGAATTAGATAAAAGAATAAGGGCAGAGAAGGATTTCCAGCTCGATAAGTAAGGAATACTAACAATAATACCCTAAGTAAAGAATATTTACTAGTTACTCTTTAAGTGCTCTTTTCCACCGAAAGTTTTAATCGCAATATAACTGAAGCGACCTCAACATCAGTGTGGAAATCAACATATAAGGAAGCGCTCGTGAAATAAGGTTGTACCAGCTTGGCATGCTGTATTCAAATGTCTTCATTTCGAAACTTCTATCTCGCAGGGCGACAAAGATGTAAAATAAAAGAAAAGAGAGCACCGCTGCCTTTCCATATTCTTGAGCATATTGAAATTTTATTAAAATTTTTCTCATCTGAAAAACCTTCTTTGAAGCTAACGTAATAGTTTCTTCTTCTTCTTCTTCATATTGCACACCGTTTTTGTCATGGTGTTTTGACTCTTTTTAATAATATTTCTAGAAAACTAATTCCTTAAAGTCACATTGCAGGCAAATACACGATAGATATACCAGTATTGTAATGTGAACATCACCTAAACCACTGCAATACATACTGTACAGTACTTGGGGTAAAATATACAGAGCGGAAGGGAAGTTATTACATTAATTTGTGTCACTTTCACTGGTTCAGTACATAAACAAACACTACTGCTACCACGCGTCGCCTCCTATGTTTACTGTACGAACGTAGGCCAATCACAACCCTCACCTGTCAAAATATTAGGGAAAGGGTAAGTGTTCGAACTGTTTACTTGCCGAAAACAGGTCTATTCCCTCTCCAACCTCAACGCAACGTTGTCGACATACTTGGAGGCTGAAAAAGCGCCCACTTAAGCCTTCTATAACCTTTTAATCTCTTTCTTCCTACAGCGAAATATATAATCAAAGCATTTCATATAGAGGTTTATCTGGATTTATAAAAATCTGATGTGTTGCACTCACATGACTTTCTCTACTCTTGTACTAACCATTCTTACAAACTCTTATTCCTATATCTTCTTCGTATTAGTTGAGATACACATTTGTACAAATTATCTTATTGCTTATTTCCTTGTAGGTCCAAGGGGAATGGCTTTGTGCGATACTCAAATGTTTGAGATTCTGTTGTCTTTGCACACTTAACATATAAAAATATGAACAACGATGATCCATTTCACGAAAGTTCCAAGTTTTCCGAAACTCACACACATAACAAGGAATATCTCCGAAATGGTTCACCCTACAAGAAAATTTATTGAGACATAAATTGTGTATGTTAGCAAGATCTACATTTTTTGTATAGTATAATTTCATCTATCTCTAACGGTTTACCAGTTATGCAAAAGTCGTCCAGAGTAAATACGACTACAGGGGCTATAACCAGAAAATTCAAGATATATATTTCATTTGTCATCAAAATATCTCAAACATATGTCATTTTAATCAAAATCGCTAGAGCCATTTTCAAGAAAATCAAAATTTTCGAAAACTTTTCCATGTAAAGGGTAGTTTAGGCTGGGAGTATTTTCTTCAAAATATTCGTGTCGCATTCTTGAAAGACATTAAACTTAAATACAAACTTTGGTTTTCAAGCGACTTTTCGTATTTGAGTTATGCTGTCCACAGACTGACACACAGACACACACGGACCTTTTTCTAAAAATGCTTTTTTTGGATTCAGGGGGCCTCAAAACATGTATTTCCGGTGAAATCTCGACATCGAATTTTTGGGTGGAATACAATAGATACTTCCCCTACTTACCAGTAGAGAAAGTAAAAATCTGATGTGTTATGTGTTGCACTCACATGACTTTCTCTACTCTTGTAGTAACTATTCATAACAAACTCTTATTCCTATATCTTCTTGTTATGTTAAACATTTATAAAAATTATCTTATTGCTTATTTCCTTGTAGGTGCAAGGGGAATATTAGGATACACTAGGCTTTGAGCATTTCTTCACCTCTTTTAGGTGATTAATTACTTCGAAACCCTGTGTAGTGTCCCCAAAGTGATATTAAAATATTTTAAGAGCTTCAAAACGTCGTTCATTAAAAGGATCAAACAAGGAATTCTGTAGAAGGTTAAAGGTTAAATTATTCTTAATTTTAAAGAAATTATATTATGGCAAATATGCTTTTAGGCTACTTTATTTTTTCTAAACTTATGACCTTACAACTCACAGATATGCTGTTCTATATTAAACACTGGTGAAAATACCGCCCAACAGAATACAGCTCACTATTCCGGTTCTATTCACTCACTAAAAGCTAACTCTGACGATAAGCTCGCTTATATAGCCGAAATTAGCTCAGGTGATTTCTCTGGAAGTCCAGTTCCATGTAGATTCTCGTAAAACTGTCTTTATTTTTACCCGAACTTACCGGGCGTTGCCGGGCAACTAGTGGTGTGAGGTGACCGAGTTTTGATGTGCGGGTGGTGCCACAATGTTATGACAAATGAAAGTTTTATTTACTGTTTCTGTCAATTTTTCTTCAACTGAAGCACAAAAACAGTCCCCTATTTTATCGTTACAATTTACAATTCGATTGGGTGAGTGAGTGGGTAGATGGGTGCAGGTTGATTGGGTGGGTGAATGATAAATAGAATGTGGAACTCCTCCAAGATGTCATGTTCGGAAAAATGTGAAATTTCAGTAGCTTTCAAACATTTAGTTTATGTCAACAGCGAATGGTAAAGAAGGAACAGAATTCCTTCATAAAGTGCATAGCGCCAATTTCTTTCTGTAAAAATAAATTGCACTCGTCCAGCGGGACATGGTTTCAGACAGACAGCAGGAAAGAAGTGCTGATATGTGAATCTGAAGAGGGCGGTTCCGCCATGGGGTGCTGAGGAAGTTGTTGTGGAAGTGATGGGGAAAAATACATGAGAAAGCTCTCTCAGATATGAAAGTTGGTCGCCTGAGGAGATAAGGGTTTCAGAATTTCCACAACTTAGGCTACCATCTTCTATTAGCATTGTGCAGTTTCCTAAAGGCTATCTCTCACTCCAGATCTCCTCTTTAAGCACTCAAGTGGTTAATATCCTCGTAACTGTCACATTGTTTTCCTTCACAGTCAATATCTCTATCATTCACATGACTTTCTCTACTCTTGTACTAACCATTCTTACAAACTCTTATTCCTATATCTTCTTCGTGTTAGTTGAGATAAATATTTGTACAAATTATATTATTGCTTATTTCCTTGTAGGTGTAAGGTCAATATTAGAATAGAGTAGACTTGCAGCGATAGTCAAACCTTTTAAAGCTTTGAGATTCCGTTCTCTTTGCACTCTTAACATATAAAAACATGAACAACGATGCTCCATTTCACGAAAAATCGAAGTTTTCCGAAAATCACAGACATAACTAGGAATATCTCCGAAATGGTTCACCCTACAAGAAAATTTATTGGCACATAAATTGTGTATTTTAGCAAGATCTACATTTTTTGTGTAGTATAATTTGGTCTATCTCTAACGGTTTACCAGTTGCGCAAAAGTCGTCCAGAGTAAATACGACTAGGGGCTATAGCCCGAAAATTCAAGATATACATTTCATTTGTCATATAAATATCTTAAACATATAACATTTTAATCAAAATCGTTAGAGATATTTTCAAGAAAATCAAAATTTTCGAAAAATTTTGGATGTAAAGGATAGTTTAGGGTGGGGCTATTTTCTTCAAAATGTTCATGTCCCATCCTTGAAAGACATTAAACTTAAATAGCAACTTTTGTTTTTAACCGACATTTCGTTTTTGAGTTATGCTGTCCACAGACTGACAGACTGACACACAGACACACACACGGACCTTTTTCTAAAAATGCTTTATTTTTTTGGATTCAGGGGGTCTCAAAACATATATCTCCGGTGAAATCTTGGCATCAAATTTTTGGTTGGAACATAATACTTCCTCTACTTACCAGTAGAGAAAGTAAAAAAGTATTTTTACTAAAAGGTGCCGCCTATATCTGTGGATACCATAACCTAAAATTCTTATGTGTTGTACTCCCAGGAATTTTCTTGGGGAATAAAATATACATATAATATGAATAAAACTCCTAAATTTATTTATAAAATAATGAAGTTAGTTAAATATATTAAAATAAAGAGTTATATTAGTATTTAATATTGCTTACAAATAGAATTTTACCAAATAAATTAATAAGTGAACTATAACTAAATAATTGTACTGGATACCAGTACGTAAATAACCAAATACCGGTATAGGTTAAAAGCATTAGGAGCCCTCTAAGCGAAGTAGAGAAAATATTGTATTGCTATTGAAAGTATTGGTATTTAAGTTTAATGTCTTTTAAGGATGCAACACGAAGATTTTTAGGAAAATTGCTTCACCGTAAACTATCATTTACATGGAAAATTTTTCGAAAATTTTGATTTTCTTTAAAACCGCTCTAACGATTTTGATTAAAATGTCATATGTTTGAGATGATTTTTATAACAAATGAAATGCATATCTTGAATTTTCTGGCTATAGCCCATGTAGTCGTATTTACTCTGGATGACTTTTGAATAACTCCTAAACCATTAGAGCTAGACAAAATCTTACTATACAAGAAACGTATATCTTGCTAAAATCACAATTTATGTCTGAATACATTTTTTTGTAGAGTGAACCATTTCGGAGATATTATTTGTGTAAATTTTGGGTATGTTACACTGCTGTCAAATGGAACATCGCTGTTCATGTGTTTATATGTTAACCGTGCAAAGAGAACGGAATTTGAAAGCTTTAAAACATTTGACTATCGCACAAAGCCTACTGTATTCTAATATTCCCCTTGTACCTACAAGGAAATAAGCAATAAGATAATTTCTACAAATGTTTATCTCAACTAACACGAAGAAGATATAGGAATAAGAGTTTGTAAGAATGGTTAGTACAAGAGTAGAGAAACTCATGTGAGTGCAACACACCGGATTTTTTCCCCTCTAACCTATTTATAATAGAGCACTTATGGACTGAGTGTTATGCTCGACATTACCTGGCGGGGATTGCCTTCAAAGACCGGAATAATCGCGTTAATGCCTACGTCATTTAAGAAGCAGGAGAATTCCGTAAGAGCCTCGCTCGCACTAAGAGATTGTCTTGTTTTGCGGGGATTTTCTGAATGGGAATGGCTGCCGCGATAACAATAAGTTTCCCCCTAGCTTTACGAGCCGCCGTGACTTGGATTTAACCGATGTGTATTACCGATACTCGAAGAAGGATGGCAATTTGCCCCGTAAATCCTCGGCAACCGTTCGCTTCCTCTCATTCTGTAAACTCGCGAAATGAAAAACATGAAAGGATTCTGTCTTTTATAGCGGCCATCTTGTGTGCAGAATCATAAACCAGGACACTCTTGAAATACGGACTTCCGCCTTGGAATTAAATTGAAGTGAACTTCGACACAAATTGCACTCACATGACTTTCTCTACTCTTGTACTAGCCATTCTTACAGACTCTTATTCCTTATTTCCTTGTAGGTACAAGGGGAATATTAGAATACAGTAGACTTTGTGCGATAGTCAAATGTTTTAAAGCTTTGAGATTCCGTTCTTTTTGTACGGCTAACATATAAAATGAATAACGATGTTTCATTAGCCAAAAATAAGTTCTCCAAAACTCACATACATAACAAGGAATATCTCCGAAATAGTTCACTCTACAAAAAATTTTATTTAGACAAACAATTATTGTGTGTTTTAGCAAGACCTACATTTTTGTATAGTAAGATTTGGTCTATCCCTTATGATTTACCAGTTATGCAAAAGTCATCAAGAGTAAAAAATAGAACTATATGGACTAAATCGACCATTTTCGAGAAAGTCAAAACTTCCGAAAAATTTTCCATGTGAAGGGTGGTTTAGGATAAAGTAATTTTCTTCAAAATCTTTGTGTCGCATCCTGGAAAGATTTAAACTTAAATACTAATTTTGGTTTTTAATCGACTTTTCGATTTTGAGTTATGTTGTCCACAGACACACACATAAACTCAAGGGCCACTTAATAACAATTTCCTTTTTAGATTCAGTGACTTCAAAATGTCAGTTTGGAGTAAAATCACGATGCCTTATGTTTGGTGGAATAGCTATTATCTTATCGAAAACAAGCTGGCAACACTACAGATTGTGTGTCACTTTCACTGGTTCAGTACATAAACAGGTGTCACTACCAAGCGTCTCGTGAAGGTCTCCTTCCCTGTGTAGGCCAATCACAACCTTTACCTGCCAAAACATCACACTAAAGAGAAAGTGTTTACATCCGGAAACCATTTCAATTCCCTGACCAACCTCAATGTAACGTTGTCGACTTACCTCGTGGAGAATTCCTTCACGTCTTTTAAGTGATTTAATTATTTCGAAACCCTGTGTGATGTACTACCGAAGCTGTGTCATAAATAAGTTACTCTACGCATCTTACAAGTAACAAACTGCTATCCTCGTACATTCTTGTGGAATTATACATCCAATTTGGAACAAAAACTATTTCTTTTTTTCGAAATCGGCTGATGACTTCCCTTCCACCCTGTATATTATATATACTTTTTCTTCACCTGTGTTTATAATTATATTTATGTATGTTAATAAGTAAACATAGGTCTACAGATGAAGCAAAATGTGGATGTAATATTCTTCATCACAGTGACCTCAGTTACCAGTACAAATGTCTAAACAGCCTGTCTCATCTTTCAGTTAAAATGTTTGAACGGAAACCTTCTCTAGGCTTGCCCGCTTTATTTCCTGCACCAACAGTGACAACGGCAGAAAACAACGGACGACACCTCCGGCACTTGTCCACTGTGCAAATGGGATGGGAGATTTGTTTCGTGGGTTGCATAGTGGCTACAAGGGGAATCACATTTCACTAAATGACTACGGCGCATGTACAAGTGACCACTGGTTCACAAAGCAAACATGACGGTGCTGCAGCTATTGCTTTCTCCGCGAACTATTGTATTCCACCACTGAGATTTCTCTGTAAATACATGCTTTGAGGTCCGCTGAAACCAAAAACAACTCAGGAAAACATGCGCGCGCGAAAATCTATGAACAGTACAACTCAAAAACGAAAAATATGTTAAATACTGTGACAAAACTATAAAATCTGTGCAGTCTGGGGCAGTATTTCTATGTAAGCCCTCTACAATGATATGAAATGTGAACATAGAGGTAGCAGAAAGGCCCCCTGACATTATCAAGTTAAAATATAGACAGCACAGGCTGACTTCTTTTGTCTTGTGCTATGAAGAAGAAAGTGACAAGAAATAAAATTTAACGTCTCGATGTAAAGTATTGATTATAAAACATAAACTGAAAAAGGACAGTGAATTTGTTGTGATTCTTCAAGAGTGAACTATGATGCAAGTAATGATTATCACGATCGAACTATCGCGTAAGTTTTACCAGAAAAATTGAGTTTAAAATAATTGTAATTACTCCATTAGATTCGGAACACGCCATTGTTTAGCGGATTTTCCTTGTGAGTGATTTGTTGAAAAATAATGACTTACGAGTGGCAATGAAACGTTCAAACATTCTTAAAAGTGAAATAGATTATTTAATTTATGTGATGTATCTGAACCACCCCTAAGGCGTAGACTAGACCGTGGATAGCAGAGGCACGCTAAGGCTTCCATCCTTTCGCTCATTAATAGTAACAAATGGAACATATAATAAAACGCATATAAATAAAACAACAGGTTCCAAATCTCTCACCAACGTGTGGCTAGTGAATATGATATTGTTTGTTACCAGAACGGAGTTGTAACAATTGCGGTGTCCGGCCGGCTACTTCCATTGTTACTTTGTAGGTTCGTTTGTAAGTTGCATTAGTGGTTTTAGTTACTATACCCGAAGTTCTGATTCTCTGGCTAGCTAACTATTGGAACAAGGATTTTTTTCTTAGGGTATGCGCAGGTGTATTGGAGAATGATCAAATAATTGTTGCCTTTCCATTAAGCTTCAGTGTGAGGACTTGTTTGTTACTCCACACGAGATATGCCGACCTCAAAGATTGTGAAATGTTCACTTTCTACTATCGTAATTTTCACTTCACATTAACACTTTATCTACATATGCATATATATATATATATATATATATATATATATATATACATTTGTTGTATCGTATGATTTGGTCTATCTATAACCGTTTACCAGGTATGCATGGGCTATAGCCAGAAAATTCAACATGCATTTCATTTGGCATAAAAATATCTCAAATATATGACATTTCAATCAAAATCGTTAGAGCAATTTTCAAGAAAATCAAAATTTACGAAAAATTGTCCATGTAAAGGGTAGTTTAGGGTGTGGCTATTTCTTTCAAAATCTTTGTGTCGCATCCTTGAAAGACATTAAATTTAAATACCAACTTTGGTTTCTAACTGACTTTTTGTTTTTGAGTTATGCTGTCCACTCACACACAGGGACCTTTTTCTGAGATGTTTTCCTTTTTATTCAGCTCAAAAAATATATTTCTGGTGAAATCTCGACATCGAATTTTTGGGTGGAATACAATACTTCCCCTATTTACCAGTAGAGAAAGTAAAAATATATATCTTACTAAAACAGACAACTTATGTCCAAATTTTTTTGTACAATGAACAATTTCGCAGATATTCCTTGTTTAGGAAAATAAACTTTCGTCAAATGGAACATCGTTATTCGTTTGAGAACGGAATCTCGAAACTTTAAAAGATTTGACTATCGCTCAAAGCCTACTGTATTTCCATATTCCCCTTGTACCTACAAGGAAATAAGCAATAAGATAATTTGTACAAATGTTTATCTCAACTAACACGAAGAAGATATAGGAATAAGAGTTTGTAAGAATGGTTAGTACAAGAGTAGAGAAAGTCATGTGAGTGTAACACACAATTATTTGTTAATGATCGACTACAAATTATACTTTTCTGCCTCAGGTTAGAGTCAGAACAACTACATTGGAATTATATAGCCACTAGATTCAGAGGATATGAGTTCTTATTTATTCTTCGAGTACGCTGAAGTTAAAGAAATTTGCCCGCCCATCAATTGATTGTATCAGACGATTGATCAGGTGATTCCATCAGTGGCCCAGCATAGCGGAAGAGCGCCTTCTACTTCTGGTTACGTTGTAATATAAACATTTTTTCTGGTTAGTGGAACATAACAAAAACCAAGTCATTGTGAACGTGCAGCACAGCGAAGCTCGAGAGGTTCTCTCTTAAGGAGATTACCTAGTTGCTGGATTTCCTCCTTCCCTCCTTCTATAGTGTCTGCGTTTCTCAGACAAATCCAATTTGCTTTCGAGAAGCAGAGATGAAGGAAAAGGAAGGGAATGTGGGATAAAGGTAACCCTAGGGATTTACACCAGCCTTGACCAATTGGATACAGTTTTCCAGATTCCTCTGATCATCGCCTCCTTCTACTTCGCTTGTGCTCTTCGCCTCCTCACTGCTGATGCTCAATTGAGCAGGAATGCTAACGCCACAAGGCCAAAACATCATTTCATGACGAAACGTAGAACTGAAATTTCATGAAAATGTATACAAATGAACCAGTGTTTTCGACTGTATCGAAATAAGTCCATTTTGATACACTTTTCATTACGATACAGATTTTCATTTCGATACAGCTTTTCATTTCAACACACATTTTCATTTCGACACACATTAAGTCACACCGTAGCCGAGTGGTTAGTCCATTCACTTGTCACTAGGCCCAGGTTCGATCCCAGGCAACCGCTTGTGGGATACGTGGTGGACGAAGCGGCGCTGGGGCGGGTTTACTCCGGGTTCTCCGGTTTCCCCCGCCATCTCATTCCACAGGTGCTCCATCTTCATCCCATGTATCATCAGTATCACCGCCTGCGGTGCCGTAGTAGTAAAAGCGGGCGTTAAACACTACAAAAAGGACACACATTTCCGTTTCGATGCAAATTTTCATTTCTTTCTTTTCTTTTTTTTTTTTTTTTTTTTTTTTTTTTATTAATTTATTTATTAACGTCCTCCAACTTAATGTCATATCGGACGGTAAATTTTCATTTTGATGCAGATTTCCGTGCTTGTGCATCTTCCCTACCCGGATATTTATTTTTAGGAAAATTATACATTTATAAATAGTATTGCCAGGTGGTTCATCAATGAGAATTTAATTTTATTTCTCGAAAATGTTTTACTTTCTCTATTACGTATAAGTAGGGGAAATGTATTCGACCCAAAAATTCAATGTCGAGATTTCAGCGGAAATATGTTTTGAGATCCCTTAATCCAGAAAAAGCATTTTTAGAAAAAGATCGGCGTGTGTTTGTGTGTGAGAGAGAGAGAGACGAAAAGTCGGTTAAAAACCAAGGTTGGTACTTAAACTTAACATCTTTCAAGAATGTGACACAGATTTTCTGGAAAATATCTCCATCGTAAAAGATACATTGTGTCGAGGTAAAACCAGCAGCGAAGCAGTTTATGTAGTGTCGAGTGGTTGTATCGTCAAAGTCAGCTGTTTGAGAGACAGAGAAAGTGAAGAAGAGTGAATCAAGCTTCCGAGAACAAAACAGATGTGAGTTATAATATCACAAAGGACTGTAGACTGTGTTAACGTCAGTAAAAGAACACTTTGTTTCTGTGCATTCAGTTAGAAGAAAATAAAGTGAGAAAAAATAACTGAAATGGACTTTTGGGCTTTTGTCACGCTGGTGTCAGGGGTGGGACTTGTTGCAATATAAAACAAGATTCTGTTAAAACATGAGACTGTGGGATACATTTTGACTAGACTGTAGGAACATAATTTATGTAAATGAAGGACCATTGCTGTCTCCCAGAAGGAAGAATATTGCACCTTTCAAGTAGGCCCTTACAACGATATTAGAGAACGATTCAAGAGGCAACTGTCATTATTCTCGGCTGTGCCCCACCTCGCAGTAATCACGTTGATTAACTTAGCTTGGTAAACGACGCTAATTTGAATGAAATGCTGGAATAAAGCAGTGGGGAAGATGAGCTTGTGGGTGAGGCGATAACTAAAGCTAATACAGTGGGTGTCTTGCTATAAACTGCTAATATCCTCCTGCTATGGTTAAGGAAACGCTTGTTTGCTCCATTTCTATACACCCCGGCTGCTCTAATTACCAGCGTCTTTAGCTTACAAACTTTATTGCACGAATTAAAGAAGGGTGTTGTAACAGCACCATCACTATTAGCAGTGTCGTGGTGTGCCAGGGAGAGATAATACTGGACTGGAATTAGTATAAGCAACTTACCCTATTCTGCGCATGCGTAAACAAAAACACGCGGCTGGCAAGCCTTGATGACGCAACTTACCCTATTCTGCGCATGCGTAAACAAAAACACGCGACTGGCTCAGCCTTGAAGATCCTTGCGCCAGGAAAATATAGTTCGCAATCTTATTTCAAATATATCTCATGTTTACTCCAAAAACTATAAAAAATTCTGATGTGTTGCACTCACATGACTTTCTCTACTCTTGTACTAACCATTCTTCGTGTTAGTTGAGATAAACATTTGTACAAATTATCTTAAGCCTTATTTCCTTGTAGGTGCAAGGGGAATGTTAGAATACAGTAGGCTTCGAGCGATAGTCAAATGTTTGAGATTTTGTTGTCTTTGCACACTTAACATATAAAAAAATGAACAACGAAGATCCATTTCACGAAAGCTCTGTTTTCCGAAACTCACACACATAACAAGGAATATCTCCGAAATGGTTCACCCTACAAAAAAATTTATTGAGACATAAATTGTGTATTTTAGCAAGATCTACATTTTTTGTATAGTATGATTTGGTTTATCTCTAACGGTTTACCAGTTATGCAAAAGTCGTCCAGAGTAATTACGACTATAGGGGCTATAGCCAGAAAATTCAAGATATACATTTCATTTGTCATAAAAATATGTCAAACATATGGCATTTTAATCGAAATCGTTAGAGCCATTTTCAAGAAAATCAAAATTTCCGAAAAATTTTCCATGTAAGGGGTAGTTTAGGGTGGTGCTATTTTCTTCAAAATCTTCGTGTCACATCCTTTAATGACAATAAACTTAAATACGAACGTTGATTTTTAACCGACTTTTCGTTTTTGAATTATGCTGTCCACAGAATGACAGACAGACACACACACACGGACCTTTTTCTAAAAATGCTTTTTTTGGATTCAGGGGGCCTCAAAACATGTATTTCCGGTGAAATCTCGACATCGAATTTTTGACTGGAATACAATACTTCCCCTACTTACCAGTAGAGAAAGTAAAAATACCGGTACACTACAAATACAACAGTGAAATAGTCCTTAATACATTGCTTTAACCATTAAGCTACCATGATCAACTTCCCAGTAATAATTAGCATCTAAAGGTTGCTTAAACCCGGGACATTACATTCCTTCTAATACGTGCTTCATAGAAGAATAAAAACAAAAATGTCTAATTGCATTTTGTTCTTTGATCAGCCGATTTTGAAAAACTAAATGGGTTTTATTCCAAATTGCATTCGTAATTCCACAAGAATATACGAAGATAACACTTTGTTACTTGTAAGATGCGTAGAGTAACTTATTTCTGACGTGAAGGAATATTCCGAGCAGCTCTTTCAGACGTGTAGCAAGTCGACAACGTTCCGTTGAGGTTGGTCAGTGAATTGAACTGGTTTCTGGATATAAACAGCTCGGCCGCTTGCAGGGTGAAGTAAGTTTTGGGAGCTAACGCTTGTGATTGGCCTACACTCGCACAGTAAACACGAAAGCACAAGACAGGGTATGTGTTTATGCTCTCAAGATGCAACGTTACTGTGTTTATGCACTGAGCTAGGGAAAGTGACACCCATACAATCTGCAGTGTTACCAGCTTATTTTCGACAAAACTAAAATATCTCCGTAGGAAATGGTCAGGAAAAAAAACATAAGATACAAAATATGTTCCAAATACCGAGAGCTACCACTGGTTTAAATTAATATAACGACTTCCTTCCACCCTGTATATACGCTATCTGTGAAGGCCAGTAGAATCACTCCCAAAGCTGCAGGGACGGCCTAAATGGAAGGAAGTGTATGAGCCGCCACCAAGAAGTTTCAATCAGTAGCTGTAGGTAACTTGCCCTCTGCTGTCGTCTCTCCCCCCTCCTCCCTCCTTCCTTCCTACCTCCCCCCTCCTAATCTTGTCATAAGAGTTATTCAACTGTTGAACTTCAAACACCAGAGTGGAGTGCAGGAGAATTTTCACCTGGGACTAGCCATTACAAGAATGTTCCCCCAGGCGCTGCTGCAAGTCACTCTACGCTACTCTATCTGGGTTTTAATGTTACCAGCTTTTGATCTTTACGGCCTTCGGCGCAACCTGCAGCAACGATAATAAAACAAAACCGCACATCAAACGCAACTCTTATTATGTTTCTGGAAAACCGTCCTATATCAACTTTCAACTAGCAGCTAGCAAATAATTCTAGCTTCCTTCAAACTTACACGGATTGAACCAGCTTTTGTTCTACGTGATTGTTTTCTCTAAACAGTAATTTCTGTAACACCTTAATTTCTCGCAAATTAAGCTACCTTTCCTAAAAATCTGATGTGTTGCACTCACATGACTTTCTCTACTCTTGTACTAACCACTCTTACAAACTCTTATTCCTATATCTTATTCGTGTTAGTTGAGATAAACATTTGTACAAATTATCTTATTGCTTATTTCCTTGTAGGTACAAGGGGAATATTAGAATACAGTAGGCTTTGTGCGATAGTCAAATATTTTAAAGCTTTGACATCCCGTTCTATTAGCACACTTCACATATAAAAAATGAACAACGATGTTCCATTTCACGAAAGCTTTGTTTTCCGAAACTCACAAATGGAAATGCTTCACTTTACAAGAAAATTTATTTGGACAGAAATTGTGTATTTTAGTAAGATCTACATTTTTATTTTCTCTACTGGTAAGTAGGGGAAGTATTGTATTCCACCCAAAAATTCGATGTCGAGATTTCACCGGAAATATATGTTTTGAGGCCCCCTGAATCCAAGAAAAGGATTTTTAGAAAAAAGGTCCGTGTGTGTGTGTCTGTCTCAATCTGTCTGTCTGTGGACAGCATAACTCACAATCGAAAAGTCGATTAAAATCCAAAGTTGATATTTAAGTTTAATGTCTTTCAAGGATGCGACACGAAGATTTTGAAGAAAATAGTCCCACCCTAAACTACCCTTTACATGGAAAATTTTTCGAAAATTTTGATTTTCTTGAAAATGGCTCTAACGATTTTGATTAAAATGTTACATGTTTGAGATATTTTAATGACAAATGAAATGTATATCTTGAATTTTCTGGCTATAGCCCCTGTAGTCGTATTTACTCTGTACTACTTTTGCATAACTGGTAAACCGTTACAGATAGACCAAATTATACTCTACAAAAAATGTAGATCTTGCTAAAATACACAATTTATGTCTCAATAAATTTTCTTGTAGGGAGAACCATTTCGGAGATATTCCTTGTTATGTGTGTGAGTTTCAGAAAACTTAGAACTTTCGTGAAATGGATCATGGCTGTTCATTTTTTTTATGTCAAGTGTGCAAAGACAACAGAATCTCAAACATTTGACTATCGCACAAAGCCTACTATATTCTAACATTCCCTTTGCACCAACAAGGAAATAAGCAATAAGATAATTTGTACAAATGTTTGTCTCAGCTAACAAGAAAGAAGATATAGGAATAAGAGTTTGTAAGAATGGTTAGCACAAGAGTACAGAGAGTCATGTGAGTGCAACACATCAGATTTTTATAGTATAATTTGGTCTATCTCTAACGGTTTACCAGTTATGCAAAAGTCGTCCAGAGTAGATACGACTACCGGGGCTATAGCCAGAAAATTCAAGATATACATTTTTATCTGTTATCAAAATATCTTAAACATATGGCATTTTAATAAAAATCGTTAGAGTCATTTTCAAGAAAATCAAAATTTTCGAAAAATTTTCCATGTAAAGGGTAGTTTAGGGTGGGACTATTTTGTTCAAAATCTTCGTGTCACATCCTTGAAAGACATTAAACTTAAATAACAAGTTTGGTTTTTAACCAACGTTTTGCTTTTGAGTTATGCTGTCCACAGACTGACACACAGACACACACGAAACTTTTTTCTAAAAATGCTTTCTTTGGATTGAGGGGGCCACATAAGCAGGCTTCGTTATGCTTTTCCCTCCAAAGCTGTAACCTTGAAAACTCCCCTGTTTCTTACACAATCAAGATGGTTGGCCGTATAACGAATTTAGCGACATCGTTGATGTAGCTTGCATGCTAAGTGGAGTCGGCATAGGACCTCAACGAAATTGGCTCGCGGTTGGTTGAACTGCGTTTCTTCTATATATATGTAAGTCGTTGGGGTGGGAGGAGATGCGAAGCAGGCTAATTCCACCCTATCTCTTACCCCCTGGCTTTACCACAAGTCTTATACATTCTGCTTCCACCCTAGACATGGCAAGGCAGTGGCGTGGCGGTTCTGTGAGCTTAAACAGAAAATAAATGTAGTTGTCTCAACTGGAGCTATTCAAACAATAATACATAACAAATGCTGCCTTTTTAAACTCTTCACATGACTTTCTCTACTCTTGTACTAACCATTCCTACAATCTCTTATTCCTCTGTGTTCATGTTAGTTGAGATAAACATTTGTACAAATTATCTTATTGCTTATGTCCTTGTATGTGCAAGGGGGAATGTTAATATACAGTAGGCTTTGTGCGATAGTCAAATGTTTTAAAGCTTTGAGATTCCGTTCTCTTTGCACACCTAACATACAAAAAATGAACAACGATGATCCATTTCACGAAAGTTCTGTTTTCCGAAACCCACACACATAACAAGGAATATCTCCGAAATGGTTCACCCTACAAGAAAATTTATTCAGACATAAATTGTGTATTTTAGCAAGATCTACATTTTTATATAGTATGATTTGGTCTATCTCTAACGGTTTATCAGTTATGCAGAGTAAATACGACTACAAGGGCTATAGCCAGAAAATTCAAGATATACATTTAATTTGTCATCAAAATATCTCAAACATATGACATTTTAATCAAAATGTTTAGAGCCATTTTCAGGAAAATTAAATTTTCGAAAAATTTTCCATGTAGAGGGTAGTTTAGCGTGGGGCTATTTTCTTCAAAATCTTCGTGTCGCATCCTTGAGAGACATTAAACTTAAATACCAACTTTGGTTTCTAACCGAGTTTTCGTTTTTGAGTTATGCTGTCCACAGACTGACAGACTGACACAGACACACATAGACCTTTTTCTAAAAATGTTTCTTTTTTTTGGATTCAGGGGGCCTCAAAACAGATATATCCGGTGAAATCTTGACATTGAATTATTGAGTGGAATACAATACTTTCCTACTTACCAGTAGAGAAAGTAAAAAATGAATAGCGATGTTACATTTGACACAAGTATATTCTCCAAAACCTACACAAATAACGAGAAATATCTCCGAAATGGTTCACCTTACAAAAAAAATTATTTAGACATAAATTGTGTGTTTTAGAATATCTACATTTTTTGTAGATTGAGATTTGGCATGTCCCTTACGGTTTACCAGTTATGCAAAAGTTGCACCTTGGTAAATAGGACTACACGGGCTGTAACAGGAAAATTCAAGATATACATTTAATTTGTCATCAAAATATCTCACACATATGGCATTGTGATCAAAATCGTTAGAGCCGTTTTCAAGAAAATCAAAATTTTCGAAAAAGTTACCATGTAAAGGGAAGTTTAGCGTGGGGCTATTTTCTTCAAAATCTTCGTGTCGCATCCTTGAAACACATTAAACTTAAAAACCAACTTTGTTTATTAATCGACTTTTCGTTTTTGAGCTATGCTGTCCATAGACTGACAGAGTGACACACAGACAAACACACACACAAACGTATCTTTTTCTAAAAATGTCTTTTTTTTTAATTCAGGGGGCCTTAAAACATGTTTTCAGTGAAATCTCGACATCGAATTTTTGGGTGGAATACAATACTTCCTCTACTTTACTGTACGTAGTAGAGAAGGTAAAAAAAACCACTTTAAATACATCATATGCGATTAGAAATACATAAATTCACTTGATATAAAACGAATAACAGCTATGCCCAAATGCACTTACTGCGCATGTGCCGAGTCGGTAGCAGATGGTAATTTGCTTGCTGACAACATTGCTCCAAGAACCGCCTGAGTGTTTGTGCCAACGTTAATACGGCAAATCCACTGTACTCACTTGAAGTGTTGAAAGTTATAGGTTATGTCGGAGCGATCGCACGCGCGAATCACTGTTATTTGTGTGGACATTTGTTATTGGCTCCATGAAACGCAGGCTGTGGTTTACACTTAGGTGGGCTGCACAACCCCAGGCACACGCTGGATACTTCATTGGTGACCACATCCATCATTCCGAGGATTCAGTTTCCTTCCACGATGTCACCACAATCGTATTTCCGCTTCCAATTTTGTATTCGTCGATCTGAATCGTCTATTTTGCACCTGTTGATGCATTCGCTGTCTATTGAGAATGTACCAGGGAAGTCTTCTGTCTTTAGAGAACCTTACGCAGTGAGCGGCAATGCCTCACTCCATTCAAGTCGGAGGGACACATAGTCACTATCCATTTATGGACACAAAGACGATTCCACGGCGATTTCTAAGTAATGACTTGAATTTTCTTGGAATGTCCTGAAAGGAACTCTCAGACAGACAAAATTTTACTAAATACAAAATGTGGATCTGGTTAAAATACATAATTCGTGTCAAATACTTCATTTTTCTTTTGAGTGAACTATTTCTGAGATATTCTTTCTTATTTGCTTGAATTTGCCTAACTTATGTTTTTCAAATAGGAATAAGTTATATTCTTTTATCTCTTGGCCTTGAAAACAGAACGGAATTTCAAAGGCATTGCATAGCAACCAGCTCTTAAAACATTTCGCAATCGCTTAGACTCCATAGCCATCATCAATAAATGAATAGGTAATTGATAAATAAATGGCCATCTCAAACTCATGGCCTTCATGTGGAACTGCTTCTGAAATAAACGGCCAACTCTAAATCACAGCCTTCTTTTAAGTATTCCTGTGCACGCTGTGTCCAGTCTTAGTTCATTGTCCCTATTAAAATTATTCGATTATTTACATTAGAGCCACCGCGGTGGTGGTGGCGGTGTTGGCGGCGGTGGTGGTG